>CAUYSK010035293.1:0-13645 GCA_963575035.1 Avahi laniger | reverse complement strand
TAGGGTGATCACATGGCAGAAATATTCTCCAGGGATTAGGGGGATGGGGGGGCAAATCTACAACTAAAGGACACGGGGAGCACTAAAGGGAGGGAAGGGCACGCCTTTAACCTGCATTTGGGTGAGGCAAAGACATAAAGTGTAACTAGAATGTTTGTACCCTTACAATACCTTGGAATAATAATAATAATAAAAAAGACTGTTAGTCAAGAAAAATAAATATAAACGCAATTAAATGTTTACTATTAGATGATGAAATCAAGAGGTACTTGAGACTGCAAAGATTACAATTGAATATGGAGACTGGAAAATCTAAGTAATCACTAAACTTTAACTTTTAAGAAAACATTCCCTAAAGAGCTAAATTTTGTTCATGTTATCATTTCATTAAAATGTTGGAATAATCCATTTGACCTTAGAGATTCTGGAAATTAAAGATTTAATAACTAATTTTTTACTTAGGGTTGTTTTAGCCCAATATTTTTTAAAAATGAATTTGTATGTTTTCTATTGTTGTTGGATTTTTAGTTCTAATGGACAAATTTCACAGGTAGAGAAAAATTCACCCACAGTTTCATTTAATAGTTGTATTGTTTTAGTTGGTGCATTTACATATTTGCTCCTTAGAGGATACATTTGGAATTAAAGTAGTTATATATGGTGAGATGAATCTTTTATTTCAGTGCTTCCTGTTCTGTTTTTTTTTTATTTTTTATTTCAGCATATTATGGGGGTACAAATGTTTAGATTACATATATTGTCATTGCCCTGCCCAAGTCAGAGCTTCAAGTGTGTCCATCCCCCAGATGGTGCGCACCATACCCATTATGTGTGAATATAACCATCCTCTCCTCTCCTTTCCCTCCTGCCTGACACCTGATCAATGTTACTAATATATATGCACATAAGTATTGATCAATTAATATCAATTTGATGGTGAGTATATGTGGTGCTTGTTTTTCCATTCTTGTGATACTTTACTTCAAAAAATGGGCTCCAGCTCTATCCAGGATAATACAAGAGGTACTACATCACCATTGTTTTTTGTGGCTGAGTAGTACCCCATGGTATACATATACAACATTTTATTAATCCACTCATGTGTTGATAGGCACTTGGGTGGTTTTCACATCTATGCAGTTGTGAATTGTGCTGCTATAAACATTCTAGGACAGATGTCTTTTTTATAGAATGTCTTTTTTTTCCTCTGGGTAGATGCCCAGTAATGGGATTGCTGGATCAAATGGTACTTCTACTTTTAGCTCTTTGAGGTATCTCTATATTACTTTTCATAGAAGTTGTACTCTTCATTTTTCCGTTTGTATCAATGAATGGTATTTTGGTATGTTGACTATAAAACCAGACATTTTACTGTTTTATTATCTTAATAGCTGTTTTAATTTTAGAAGTGTTTTGGGGAAAGATTCCCAGATATTTATTCAAGTTATACAAAAACAGAGTTTTTATTCTGTTTTTTCTTTTCAATTCTAATCACTTTCATTGTTTTGTCTCACCTAATTGCAATGGCTAATATATCCAAAAATATGTGTCAAGAGTGATAAATGGTCTGATATTTTACCCTCTGTGCAAGCTAAAAAATTAGAATACCACAGTTCCAAGTTTGCTGATGGAAAACATAAGACTTCTGGGTCAAACACAAAGGATTTTATTACTCAGAGCACAGTAGACAGAAAGAGCTTCATATTTCTATTTGTTCTTGTGCTCTTTCATTTCCACATGGGTGATGTGGAGCAGCCCAGGTAGAGGCTGCGTCCATAGTGGTGAACAAGTCTACCCTGTGCTCTGTAGGGTGACATTATGTCTATTTTCCAAACTATTTATTATACAAACACTTGCAAATATATTATGAAAAAAAGTTGTTACAAATCTGTAGAAAGATCATGGGGAATTTTCTCCCAAAATAATGTTAAGTAATATTGAAAATAAAAGACATCTTTTTTTTATTTCTGATTAAGTGGAAAAGCTTCTGGCACTTAATAATGAAGTTAATGTCTGGTTTTAGTGTTGATATATATTCATTCTAACATGTTAGAGATGTATACATTGATCCAAAATTGGTGTTTGTCTTTTTAACAAGAATAAGGGTAATATTTTGTCAAATGCCTTTTAAGAATGTACACAGATAATCATATGCTATTTTTTCTATCTTTATTAATGTATAATGAATAAATTAATTGCTCAATGACAGTATTAATTGATTTATTAATATATCTTCATTATATATATGGTAAAAAGCATTCTAAGATGATCCCAATGGCCTATGCCCTTGTTTAATACCTGCACCCTTAGTGTAGGCAGGATCTGTAACTTCATTCTAATCAGTGGAATATAGCAAAAGGAATAAAATACTACTCCCATAATTAGATTACATAATACAGCAAAATAAAGGGATATTGAAGATGTATTTAAGGTCCCTTATCAGTTTGCTTTTTAGTTAATCAAAAAAGAGATTATTCTGGGTGAGTTTGATATAATCAGGTTAGCCATTTAAAAGAGGCTCTAGAAATCAGAGAATGTAGGCATCAGAAAGCAGAAGGAGCTGAGATGTTCTTCTGGCCATAAAGAAAGGAAGTGTTATGAATATTTTTTTCCTTTGGTGTAGTTAGTCATTCCTGAGTAACAATCCAACTGAATGTAAAATGGCTTAGAACATTAACTGTTTATTATTTCTCCTGAGTCCTTACATTGGCCAGATAGTTCTACTGATCTGTGTGAGGCTCAGATTGTCTTGCCTGGGCTTATATGTTTGAAATGAGCTGGTGGGTTAGAAGGAAACCTGTTACTCTAGGATATCTTCACTTAGGATATATTCCCCCATGTTATTTATCATCTTCCTTCAGTCCAACCTGGCTTGTCCTCATGGCAGTGGAAGAATTTGAAAAGAGAGAGCAAAAATGTGCAAATAGTTGAGACTTTGCTTACATTAAATTGCTATTATCTCATTGGGCAAAACAAGTTATTAATACATGTTTGAACTCAAAGAGTGAAAGTGGGTCAAAAGTTATAGAGGAAAGGATATAATTACAGGAGGATCCCTTAAATAATGCAATTAGTGCAATCAAACAGAATTGGGTATTACTTTGTCTGGCTGAAAATTGGAATCCTTTTCAATCACCACTTATTTGATGGTTCCAGGATTTTTATGTCAAAGTGCCTGTTTATTCAAATGTGTGTGCTATTTCCATGTATTATAGTCAAATTCTGTTAATTTTAGAGAAGGCATGCTGTCTTGCAATAAGAATCAATTCTACAGCTTGAGTTAATATTTAAAATTAATTTTCTTTCCAAAGACTTACAGTTTCAGCAAAGATAAATTAGCTTGTATTGGTCTGACTTTCCCGCTGAAAATAACTATAACTGTGAGACAAACTATATATATATCTATATCTATCTATATATATATATATTTATAAAATTGTGAAAAGTTTTGAGGACAATAAGTAGAGGAAGGATTTGAATATTGAAAATCATTGAGAAAAGTGAGGCATATATGATAAGCTATGCTTGCATCCTATGGTTTTTCCTTGAGGTTGAGGGTAATTCTTTTTTTTTTTTTTTTTTCTAAATCATTTTGTACAGAAATGGAGCACAAGCTGAAAGCAGCATTATCACTGGCCTGAGGAAACAGGAGCTTGGTATGGCCTAAACAGCTTTTGAAGAAGGGACATGTCTAAAAAATAAGAGTCAGGATATAGGAGTTAGAGTTACACCTTGTAAAGTAAAGCAAAACTACAGTCCCAATAAACACTTCAGAATAAAAATATTCCCCCAAATTTAAGCAAAAAGTGGTTATTCTATAGCCCTGGTTGAAAATAGCCATCAGCATGTGTTGCTTAATTGATCAATGGCAACTCACTGAACACACTTTACAAGCCAACCAATCAGTGCCAGTGTCTCATTTATGATAATCAGCTAATAAAAACCAGATGATTCCAATAAATATGCATCTGCTCGATAACTGATAAACATCCTATTTCCAAATAACAACCAATATAACTCATGTCAGCCCACTCACACTTCTGAAAGTCTACAGATTCATGAGTTCTGCAATTACCAAAATCCCTGGAAGATTAGCTTCAAGTTCTGTTTGGAAATAATCTGTGTAATAAGAAAAATCTTCATTAAATTTTAGATATGAATGGTGGTTTCATCTTCCTATGATAGTCTAAAACTACCCCAAGATAGTATCAAAGAGATCCACTGGTTCTCTGCTTACCTGGCAGAAAAAAATAATTAATCCTGTATGAAAAATCATGTCACCCAGTTCTTCTAAACTGTTTTTATCCACAATAGCTGGGGTTCTATAGAAAATTCAAAAGCTTGAGGTAAAATATGACAAGATGATCAAAAAGAAATAAAAATAGACCATGAAAACAGACCCACCGTTGATTCACACAAGGTTATCAGAGTTATTTTAAAATACTGACAATATGTACAAGTCAATAGAAGAAAAGGAGCACATTTTAAAATTTGGATATTAACAGAGAATTTCAATCTATTAAAAAAAGTATTGAAAAGACAGTAAAGAATTGAAAAAATACAGTATCTGAAATTAAGAACTCATTAGACGAAATTATTAGCAATCTGGAAACAACAGAAGGTAGAATAAATTAAAGAGAGAGAGATACTTTAATATTATAGAATAAGTGAAAATATTTTGGAAAATTGGTGATAACTACTAAATCTAAACAAAGTAATTACATTTCTAAGTATATACCCAAGAGAAATGAGTGAATATATCAACCCAAACATATACCCCCAAACATTAATAGTGGCTTTATTTATAATTGCAATTTTTTTAAAAAAATTAAATATTTATCAACAGTAGGATGGGTAGATAGATTATGTAAATTTCAAAGACCTCTTACACAGCAATGAAAAAGATTGAACTACTGCTATGTGCAACAAAATGAATAAATATTACAAATATAATGTGTGAAAGAAAACAAACACCGAGTATGCACAGTGATTTTATTTATATAATGTTCAAAAATAGGCAAAAATTAATCTATGGTAGAAATGACGTGCTATGATAGAAATGATGTGTATTAAAAAAGGGAAACATAGAGTAACACGACTGCTGCTAAATTCACCTCAAAATCTGCAGTTAGGATAGAAACAGGCATCTACTCCCACTTGTACAAAAATAAGAGGAAATTCTAAAATGAAAAGAAAAAAGTAAAATAAAGATTCTACCCAGGAAATATCATTTCCTCTCACTTTGTGTAGTGCTTGGCTTTTCCTGATTACTTAGGACCCAGCTAAGTGAGGATTTAAAGCTACAATGAAGTACAGAATTTTGGCTAGGAAAAAAAGTTCTTCTGAATTTCATTTTACATGTTTTCAGAGTATCCACAAGAGAATTTGGGTAATGCTAAATTTAATCCTTACAATGAATTTCTTGCAAATGGAGTTTGAGAACTCTGATAACAGACAGTGACCTGATTCTGAATAACTGAGAAAGAGGTAATGTCTCAAGTGGTCATCTCAAAGGGACAGAAAATGAAGCAGTTGTTTCTCATTATCACCTACCTTTGAGGTACAAAAGTAACATTTCTTCACCTTTGCAAAAGTCTAAGGAGTAATTAGGTCTGCATTCTTCTTTTACCATAAACACTGCAGCTTATTGAAAACATTGATTCAACCTTGTTGATTGCATTACTTCTAGTGAGGAAAGTGACAAATTGTTTATTTTCTAAAATGACTTATTACACATCTGGCAATAGTAGATTAACCAAAATATAAGCCCGTTTGAATTTATATGTGTAAATTAAAACTATTGGTAGATGAGACTGTAGCATTAAAATGTTTTGTTTTTACTTTCTCTGACAGCTCTTAAAAAAAAAAGTACACATAGTATAAATGTATGCCAACTTAAACTGGCCTTAGTATAGTTGGCATTCTAGTGCAATGACTCTGAATATAATGATATTTAAATGAAGGTATTTGAGGTTTTACAGTTTTTTAAATGTAAATTCAGTAAGAATATAATAGATAAAATATTATAGCATAGTCTGTATAGTGTAATAAAAATTAAGAAAAAGAATTATATTTATTATATCTCAGATACTTTCATGAATATAGTATAAAATCAAACTGTAAAAATTTTAAAAATATCATAAATTTCTTCATCTAAATATGGAAATATGTTACATAAGTATTTTGTCACAATAGGATGACTTTTTGGGGGTGTTTTTGTTGTGCTTGTGTGTGTGTATGTATTGCAGTTTATCTTTACTTTTTAATTATTATGGATAATAATGTATATGTTTGTATTCACATATCATATACAGTAGTATTCATCATTGATTCATCTTTCTCTTTATAAACAAAGTAGTCTTAGTTTCTTCTGAGATCAGTCAGAAATTTCCAGAGCAACTAGCTAAGAAAAATAAAATAGATTTTTCCAGCCCAGGGCTGTTTCATTATTCCAGACAACACTTTGTATTGATCCTTCTCTATTTATTTCTAATTTTGTTGCCACTGATTGAGTTGAGCTCTAAATCTTGCGATGGCTTACATGCTGTTAGGATGCTGCATTGCTACCAGAAGCACAAGGTAGCAATGTTCTCATTTTAAACTCTAATTTGGTTTTATTTGCAGCAAATTAAGGTGCCTGATGTAGCATTTTAGCACCAAAAAATGCTTTATTATATGTCTTCCTTTACTCACCTTCACAGAAAACATAGTGTATGTAGTCAATACAAATTTGTGCATTAGATCTCTATTATAGAAATTGTGAACCAGATAAACTAAAAGAAATTGCCCCACAATCTAGCCATATTATGTGCCAGATAATAATGTATATCCATGTGGTCATATTTCACTTTTTTTTCTTTAAGATTTACTAGAAGAGCAAAATGTGGCATGAAAAGGGTTGAAAGACACACTTATCTTAATGCTTCCTTCCTATCATAAACCCTGAATCTTGATCTTTGGATAAGGTTTGGTTTTGAAGAGATGTCTCAATGAAAGATTATATATGTACTATAATACATTTACTCATGAACACACATTGAAAGCTATTGATTTCTTATATAAAACATTTTGGAACATAAAAATTAAAGTATTGAAATTTGTAAAGAGAATAATTGAATGTAAAAGAAAAGAAGCTAAAATGTGGCCCAAGGGAGCAATTGTCATACGTGCACAGGTAAGGCCCCATGCTCAAAACATGGCATAGGTATTTGACAGGGAGAAAAATACTATACGGTAATAGAGAAACAAATGTAGACTTTTAGAATTATATAAAATATAATTAAATATATATTATGAAATGCAGGCACTGGTTTTACATTTTGGTTTTCGGGCTACACCCCAAAAGGGCTACACCGATATTTTTTAAACGTTTTTTTGTTTTGCTTTTGGATGGCCTTATATGTCTTTTTTATAGATTTATCAAACTTCACTTTTTTTACTGATTACACTTTAATCATTTAAAACTATCCAAGTTTTTATAACTTACCACACTTAACAATATTACACAAAACTGCTTAACTAGTCTTTATTTTTAAGGAAAATAAAAGCTAATGCTATATGTTAAAATACTTATAATTACACTTAATAAACCTCTCAAGTAAATATATTATCTCACATTCAATACTCAAGAATAGTAATAACCAAATTCTGCAACAAAAGATAATTAATACGTGACATAAAACTTTCAGCTACAGGAGACTGCCTAGAGTTCTCATGTGCCTTCATGATAGTTTTAGGCATCACGCCATGTTATAGTAGTGGGAACTTAAGTTTAAAGAAGGCCAAACCCAAACGAATTAACCTTTGTCTATCACCATTATTTTCAATATTTAAATTTTGTATCTGCTTCCAATACCATGGAATTATCTGCAGTGCCCTACTGGGCAATTCTGACTGATGAAAAGCTTTGGTGAATTTGCCCATCAATTAGTTACCCTTTAGAAGGGAGGTAGGTAAAATATTGAAGCTCAGGCATGTTATAAGATTATCTTGGGCTGTTTTCTAAATACAATTAACAACTCAACTATAGCTACTATCAACATGGGAAAAGCTACTGAAACTTTTGCAAAATTTTTAAGTGAAAGGAAACATCATAAATTTAACAGAGGTTTTCCAGTTGTTCTTCATTGCATGTACAATAAATTGAAAAACTGGTTTTACCATATATGATATGAAGAAGAAGCATGATGAGATCATTTTCATTTTGCATGTATCTTATTTTTAAATGAAAAGAAGGCAAAATAATCTCATTAAACAGCACATGTCTCCTTGGATATAACCTTTCAATATTGTTGTGTGTGCTAGTTACAGTTTCTGAAAATGTAGTCATACCCACAAATAAAGAAAACATTAAAAAATTGATGGTGCATCCATATCATGTACTCTCATGTGGCTATTATGAAAATACATTAGAACCATACCACCCAGTTGAGTCTACAAGATCTTATTGAGTAAGAAAATATGACTCCGCAGATAATACGATATGATCTCAAGCAAGTTTGATTATAGTATATAAAAGCATGGAGCACGAACAAATATATTAAAAACACATTCCTTCAATGACAGGAGTACACTGAGTAGTAATATCAATAGAGAAAATATAAAGAGGATAAGGAAGAAAAATGACCAAAAAAGAAAAATAAAGTATGCTTAAGATTGCAAATTGTGTATCCTAACCACTTTTATGAATAATAATAGATTAATTGTCACTTTTAAATGATCCAAATATTAAAATATAATATATCATATCTTATGATATTAAAAAAACAAGACTAATTTGTCAGGTAAGCTACCTTCATATATATGTGTTTGTGAGGAGGAAAGTGTTATGGCCAGTTAGTATGTAAGAAAATCTATAAATATAACTTTGTAACACATAACAAAGAAATAAAAATGATCATTAACTCATTTGTTAGTCGTAGTATAAATGCTGGCTCATGGAGAAACTTGGAAGGTGTAATTATTTGAATGACTATTCTTTCCCAAATTTTCATATATTCAATATGTATTTATTGAGTTTCTACGATGCGCTACGTGCCAAGTTCATTGTGAGGCATATGGAAAATAGCAGTGACCTGTTGAGGCACAGTCCATGTCCTTAAGGCTAATAATATAAGACACAAGAAATAAAATGAAACAAAATAAGAGAGTGTCACAAGTGTAAAGGAAATAAATATAGTTGCTGGGATAGATAGTAAGCTGATAAGGCATATTTTGTAAGGCAGTCAGGAAAGATCTACCTAGGCCTGCAATCTGCAGATACATAAAGAGCAAGATAAAGTGTTCCAAGCATTATGTTATGGGGTTGTGACAATCAGTTATACTTGTATAACCTACTGGTTCTATTTCTCTTATAAAACCCTGATGGATACAGGAATACAAAGGCATTGAAGTTAAAAATGACCATGATATGTTCAAAGAACTGAAACTGAATGTGTGGCTTGAGGATAGTGGGAGAATGGATAGAGCTAAGTAGATGAGGCCTATGCATCATTTTGTTGAATCCACGTCATGCTCTTAAAGATAAATAGGACAATCTCTATTTCAAAGAAGAAGAAACTAAATTTAAGGAAGTTACATAATATTGCTACAAATTAAATGTCAAGTAAGCATGGAGCTGGGATTTGAGCCTCAGATTTATTGAACTCCATAGCTCATGACTTTTCAGTTATGCTTTGCTGCCTTCTCATTCATATGCAGGGAAAATAATAATAATATGATAATTTTAGACTAAAATATGACCAGTGTGGTAGGCTCTTAACCCTAAGGTTAGATCCCCAGCTCACATGTCCCTCCATCTCTATTTCTTATTTATTTTATATTTTTACTCATTCATGAATATTTATTTTAATTGACAAAAAATCATCTTGTACACATTTATTGGATATAGAGGTTGTTTAGAAATATGTATAATTTGTGGAATGGGTAAATTGGGCTGACTAACATATGCATAACTTCACATTTATTCATATGCCTTTAAAAGTCTTTTGTCACTCTGACTATATCACTCCTATTCCTCATTTTTATTGTTTTCAGAACTATTTTCTATATACTAAAAAACTATAATCTTCTTATGTAACTTCACAATCCAAATTAGCTATTGTTATCAGAGATTTGTTAGCAGCATATTTCTTTGACTCTTTGAACCCCAGTGAACCTTCAAATCCATTCTACTTCAGTCACACCCTGAATTTTGTTCTCGACAGGAACAATTGCACCTCTGAAATCTTAAGTCATCTCACTCAAATCACAACCTTTCTAGCTCTTTCACTCTGTTCCTATCTCATCAAATACCAAAGTCCTGACACCTCTAAGTGCCTCTTATTTATCAGTCCTTATCCTTCCTGTCTTTATTTATGCAGATTAGGCTTCCCAAGATATCTTTTTACTTTGTTTTGTTTTGTTTCTTAGCATCAGTCTCCTGCTTGGGAAAGCACAAGAGCAATCCTGGAGACATTTAAATGTATGTGCTCCCAATTGCTGCTCCTAGGCTGCTAAATACTATTGTAGACAAATTACTCAACTGTATTCTAGACTATTTAATAGAATTTTCTGCAATGATGGAAATATCTTATATTCATGCTGTGCAATAAAGTATGCACTAGCCACTGTTGAGCCCTGGAAATGTGGCTACTACAACTAAAGAGCTAAATTATTAATTTTATTTAACTTGAATTAATTTACATTTTAATTTAATAAACATGTGTGGCTACTGGATACTATACTGGACAACACTGATCTTGAGTGATGTTATTATGCTGTGTGGATCCAAAATTAATTGGACTTTTAATGCAGCACAGAAATCTTAGTATTTCCCTTCTTAGCTTTCTTTCTCAAACATCAGTGCTCTAGCTCAGAGCTTGGCATCTCCAAATTTTTTAATCTTAACCTCCAAATTATTCCTTACTTTCAGTAGATGACTTTGACTTTTTAACACACAAATAGTTCATTAAGTGGCTCCACAAACACCATAAACTTACTTCACATATACCAACCATTTTCTTTTTCAATCACAATGGACAAAATGTCACTCATTCTCTCAAAAATAATTATTCCATATGTGGTTTGGGGTGGGTATTTGGGTATCTATCATTATTAATTAGTTTATTCCTTTACTCTGGATTTTTCCTTAATATTTAATATATTCAATTTTCATGAAAATTGATATTAAAAATCTTTTCTTACTCCATACCATAACCCACTCTACCTTTCTTCCTCATTTTAAAATGCACAGTGAAAACCTACAAAATAAATCGTCTGATAAAGTAATCAACATTTTTCTATACTTATCCTGTACCCTTGGATTTTTTAAAGAGCTCCGGAACTTTCCCCCACTTCTAGTATTAATCTCAGTCTACTTTTTCAGACTTTCCTTACTCTGCATTTCCATTCAATGTTCCTTAAGGCTCTATTGCTAGGTCTCTCTTGTTCACATCCTTAGCTATCTTCCTGAGCTTCAAACAGTGATTCTCATCTGGTGGTAAGCAGATGCACTACACAAATTCCTTTTCACAAATAGATTTATGGCTCACCTGTGGAGAGGGAACTCATGAGATAGCCTCCACCTCCAGCTCTCAGCACCTTCAAGTTCTGTGTCAGCTGCAGAGAAACACCTCATCTGAGGTCATGCCATAGGTAACCCTTGCTGCGGAGCTCCCCACAAAGTAGGCTGAGTTTTCCTCAGGCTGGTGTCACGGTTCAGCTGTTTCTTCCATCCAGTTTTACTTCTTTCATATATACAAATAATTCCAACATGTAATGGAAGGGAAGAAAAAAAACTCATTTAAAATATTAAGAAAAATATACAATGCCAGGAAATTAATTTTAAAAATGTGCAACATTTGAATTAAAAACAAGCAAACATTCAAACAAAAACGAAAACAGAAAAAAAAAAACTGGAGAAAAGCTCACAAGTATATTTGAACAGATGGAAAGTCATCTTTTAGTCATGGATAAGCTTATACAATATCTCTATTTTTTTTTTTATTTCAGCATATAATGGGGGTACAAATGTTTAGGTTACATATGTTGTCTTTGCCCCACCAGAGTCAGAGCTTCAAGTGTGTCCATCTCCCAGACTGTGTGTACCACACCCATTGAGTGTGTACCTATCCATTCCCCTCTACCCCCCTCTCATCTGCCTGACACCCGATGAATGGTATTACTATATGTGCACTTAAGTGTTGATTAGTTAATAGCAATTTGATGGTGAGTACATGTGGTGCTTGGTTTTCCGTTCTTATGATATTTCACTTAGTAGAATGGGTTCCAGCTCTATCCAGGGTAATACAAGGAGTGCTAGATCACCATTGATTTTTGTGGCTGAGTAGAACTCCATGGTATACATACCCCACCTTTTATTAATCCACTCATGTATTGATGGGCACTTGGGTTGTTTCCACATCTTTGCAATTGTGACTTGTGCTACCATAAACATTCTAGCGTTTTTTCTATAGAATGTCTTTTGTTCCTTTGGGTAGATGCCCAGCAATGGGATTGCTGGATCAAATGGAAGTTCTACTTGTAGTTGTTGGAGCTATCTCCATATTGCTTACCACAGAGGTTGTACTAGTTTGCAGTCCCACCAGCAGTGTATGAGTGTTCCTATCTTTCTGCATTTGTGCCAAGATTTATTGTTTTGGGACTTTTTGATAAAGGCCATTCTCACTGGAGATAACTGATATCTCATTGTGATTTTGATTTGCATTTTCCTGATGATTAGAGACTTTGAACATTTTTTCATGGTTTTTGGCCATTAATCTATCTTCTTTTGAAAAGTTTCTGTTCATGTCTTTTGCCCACTTTTTTGATTTTTTCTTGCTGATTTTTCTCAGTTCTATACAGATTCTAGTTATCAGCCCTTTATCAGATGTGTAACATGTGAATATTTTCTCCCATTCTATAGGCCGTCTGTTTGCTGTCCTGATAGTTTCCTTGGATGTGTAGAAGTTTTTTAATTTGATCAGGTCCCATTTACTTATTTTTGTTGTTGCTATGATTGTTTTTGGGGTCTTCGTAAATTCTTTGCCTATGCAAATGTCTTTAAGAGTTTTCCCAACAGTTTCTTCTAGAATTCTTATAGTTTCATACCTTAGGTTTAAGTCTGTTATCCATCATGAGTTGATATTTGTGAGAGGTGAAAGGTGAGGATCCTGCTTCATTCTTCTACATGTGGCTATCCAATTTTCCCAGCACCGTTTCTTGATTAGGGATTCTTTTCCCCAGTGTATATTTTTGTCTGCTTTGTCAAAGACTGGATGGCTATATGAGAATGGTTTTATATCTGGGTTCTTGGTTCTGTTTCAATAGTCTATGTCTCTGTTCTTTTGCCAGTACCATGCTGTTTGAGTGACTATAAACTTGTAATATAGCTTGAAGTCTGGTAAATTGAGGCCTCCTAATTTGTTCTTTTTGCTTAAGATTGCTTTTGCTATACGGGGTCTTCTATGGTTCCATACGAAGTGTGGAATTAGTTTTTCTGTATGTGTGATAATGATGTTGGTATTTTGTTGGGAGCCAACATGGCCGTGAAAAGGCAGCTTGTGGCAACCATTTATGCCAGCCTTTACTTCCTCCTTCTTCCTTCTCCCCTGGACATTCCAGCGCTTCCTTTCCTGCGCGCGCAAAGACCAGCGGCCCCTGCTCC
>CAUYSK010035283.1:0-47817 GCA_963575035.1 Avahi laniger | reverse complement strand
GCATAGTCTCCTGTGAACACAGATATCATTGGTATCTTCTACCAGGCAAATGACATACTTAACTTACCCTATGAAGGATAATAAACTTCATCCCAAAGTGATCTTTAATTTGGTCATCATTCCATTACCCAAAACAGAATTATGGAATAATTCACGGATAAACACGAAAGACAGTATATGCATCAAGGTATAGATGAGCTTTATTAGAACTTGACAATCAGCTTATAAGACTCCTACAGATCAGATCAATTTAATCACTTATTTCCCTAACATAATTAGAATGCACACTAAAGTGATAAGATCAAAATGTTTCTCTAAGAATCACAATATTAATATAATTCCTTCCTACTTTAAAAAAAATTAGACATTTGAGGCTAAAGAATCATTATAAAAAGTTATCATCAGGTGTCTTTAATAAGAGATTTGTAAATTATATTAGGCACTAGAGAAAGACAATTACCTGACAAAAAAATAAGAATAAGATAGAGGCCTTCAAACAAATGAGCTATATCCATATATTTATTATGTCTTACAGCATTTTCATCCAATGAGGACACTAAGGCATCAGAGGCAAAAGCCTGGCAGAGGCAGAGCTGTGGCTGGAGCCCAGCCAGGCTGGCTGCAAAGCCCATGGTCTGACCCACTATACTCTGCAGCCTTCAGGAAACCATAAATGAAACCCAGGAAGGCAATGAAGAGAAGCCCAGATACAACGAATGATCACAACAGATTAGAACAAGAGGATGGATGATCCCAAGATTCCCAAGGGAAAAACAAACTCAGTACAAAAGATAGTGTGTTTTCAAGGTTGCCACACTTCAAAAGACAAATAATGCATCCAATAAAAGCCAATTAGAAACTCTAAGGAAAAAATATAAGTTCATGTCCCAAATGTTCAGGAAATTAAATCATAGGATTAAATTTTAGCAAGTGATGGGAGCGCAAGGAAAGAGAGAGTATTTGACTCTGATGCTGAAAAACATCTCTTTTAGGATGATGCAGGACCCATACAAAGGGAAATATAACCCTAGCACGCTACCTGGCCTGCTGATCATTCATGAAGTCTCAGTAACACAAACACTAGTTCAATGGTTACTCAACTTTTAGAATCAATACAGAAAAATCATGGAAGCAGTGACTGTGGGAAAAGGACAATGTAGGATGAAAAGACAGCTGACAGAAAGTCGTTCTAGAAAGCAGAATTTGTAGATTACGGAGGACAAGGCGGCATAAAGAAAGTAACGGCTTCATGGTATGAAGAGAAAGGTCTAAGATGCTGAAAGTTTGTTGGGTAAGAAATAAAGACACAAATGTATGACTTAAAGTTTCTGAAATGACCAGAAGAATCAAGTTTCTATAACTGGAACGCTAGGATAAGACAGGGTTGGGGAGGAGTCTGACGTGAGCAAAATCACAACTTCCATCCCAAAGACCCGTAGACTGTATCTAACACTGACAAATTATGGAGCAGAAGTTTAAATGTATTATTCAGAAGTATGGATGTAATCAGAAGAACTAAAAATAGAAACAGTTTAAAAACGGTTACCTCTACAGAGTGGACCAGAACGGAGAAGGACGGGCAGGAGATGGTTCCTTTATACTACTTGAGTTTTTTCTGATTGCGCGTATTACTTTGATAAAAATTACAAATAAAAATTAAGTTATAAATTTAACTTGTCATGTTTTAGAAGATCGCTTTAAAAATAAGTATTTCATATGATATCCAAATCTGGCATATCTTTAGCTTTTCATTTTTAAAAATAATCTATAGGCTTTCATGAAAAAAAGTGCTGAAATAGCATAGAGAGTTCACATACACCCTACTGTTCCCTAATGTTAACAAGTCAACCAGAGTACAATTATCAAAACCAGCTACCAATATTGTTGCAATGCTAACAGCTACATTATGGACTTTGCTTGAATTTTATCAGTTTTCACCCTAATATCCTTTTTACCTTGCTTGAATTTTACCAGTTTTCACCCTAATATCCTTTTTCTGTTCCAGGACCCAATCCAGGATCTCACATGGAATTTACTTGTTGTATCTCCTTTGTCTCCTCCTATCTGTGACAGTTCTTTCATCTTTATTTTTCAAGACCTTGACAATTCTGGATTTCCCAAGTATTTTCTCATGACCACATTGAGATTATGCATCTTTTGGCAAGAAGACCAAAGAAGAGACATTTGTCCTTCCTGGTGCATGATACTGGGTGTGTTTGATGTCAGTATTTAACTGGTGATGCTAACCTTGATCACCTGGATAAGATAGTGTCTGCCAGTTTCTCCAGCTATAAAATTATTTTTTCCTTTTAATTGATAAATATCTTAGAGGAATTACTTTGAGACTATGATATTCATTTTTTAAAAATCAACAAAGAGTATATATTCAAGGTGTACAATGTGATGATTTGATATACGTATACATTGTATAATGATTACCACAATCAAATCAATTAACGCATCCACCACCCGTGCTGTACCTTAGGTACCTAGAAGCCGTTCACCTTGCAACTCAAAGTTTGTACCTTTTGCCCAATATCTCCTCATCCCCCCCAGGCGCTGGGAACCAGGGTTCTACTCTCTACTTCTATGAGTTTGGTGTTTTTAGATTTCGCATATAAGGGAGATCATACGGTATTTGTCTTGCTGTAATGACATTCATTTTTGATAAGTTAAATATACTTTAACAGTTCTTATCTTTTAGAGATGCACAGTGAATTATTTCTGGATGAAATAAGATAATGTCTGGTATCTGCTTCAAAATAATACAGAATACAAGAAGTAGTTCTGGGTACAGAGGGAACAATATCGGTCAAGAGCTGGTAATTGTTGAAGCTGGGTGATGGGACTACAGGGATTCATTTTACTAATCTACTTTCGTGTATCTTTAAATTTTTCCATGATAAAAGTTTTTAAAAGTTAGAGCCCAAATAAACTCTGTGCACACATATACCAAAAGATAACACAAATTCATTTATTCAGACACCTTGGATCAGAAAACACTAATTATGTTTGCATTTTCATTTTTTAATTTGAACCATTTTTAACGGTGCCAAGCAAGCAACTCAAGAGCTTCCAGGTTCACGCACATTTGAGGTTTCTGCCACCAACATTTAAAACACAGGCATTGTGCGCCCTCTAGTGTGTTATTCTATAATATGACTTGTGCACTGACAAGTTCAATAACAAAAAGCAGAGTATATTCAAAAATAAAAGAAATATCCTTCTCTTTTACCAATTTCTGCTTCTCCACTATTCAATAAATTCTCTGCTAATTATCCGACTATGCAACAAAACCATTTCAATGCCAAAGATTATCAACTTTGTCCCACTTCCTGTGCTGTTTCTCCGAACATATGCTGAAGCTCAGGGAAGAAAAGAGGACAAAAGACTAAAATCAGTCAAAACATTTACAAGCAAACTTAGTAAAGGCTAGGTGGAGGAGGATGTTGAAATCAATGGCTGATTTCTAATGGCTGATTTCAAAGCATCTCATGTAAATGGTTCCATTCCTATCATTTAGAACCTTCTAAAACTCAGAAAATGTGCTTCACTTCAGGTCAACAGATTTGGTTCTAGTCACTGATCTCCCAAAACTTTAGCTTCCCAGGATTTACTGAAAATTTCTTACAGGAATAATCAGTGAATTTATCTGTAAGATGTGAGCTGAAAGCAAAGTGTAACAAGAAACACAAACTTTGGAATTATACAGGCTTGACTTCATATTCTAGTCCTGTCGCTTCCTAGCTGTACTACTGAATTTTTTCTAAGCCTCAGCTTACTGATCTGAAAAAACAGGTTAGTATCTTAGCATTTAGGATTAGAAAAATATATGTAAAGTTATCATAATTTGTATTCAAATTTTAACTATTCTCATTATATGATTCTAAGGCAATCTGCAGCCAGTGCTCAAACTTAAGAGATAAACATTTAAATGATTGCCTTCAATCACTATCCTTGAATTATGCATTAAAAATTCTAGGCTGGATGCAGTGACTCATGCCTGTAATCCCAGCACTTTGGGAGGCTGAGGTGGGAAGACCACGTGAGACCAGAAGTTTGAGACCAATCTGAGCAACACAGCTAGACCCGGTCTCCACAAAAAAAATTTAGAAATTCACCAGGTGAGTGGCACATGCCTGTAGTCCCAGCTACTCAGGAGCTATGATTGTGCCACAGCACTCCAGCCTGGGTGACAAAGCAAGACTCCATCTCTAAAAAGAGAGGAAAAAAATTCCAGATTTGACCTTCAAATTTTTGATATATAGTTTCCTTACTCCTTATGAGATGCTGTTTATTCAGACAGTAAGATGGTAGACAGTGCTAAGAACCTCAAGAGGAACGTTTGACACGTGGTGTTCACTGAACCTCATCTGCATACACCTGATGGATTTTTTCTTCATAAATAAGTTGTTTACTATTTTCAGATGTTATTTCAAAAATGTTTTGCATATATAAAATATTTACAGGAATAACTTTAACTAGAAATGACAAATTTAAAATAAGGGCAATTTGTAGAAAGCAGGAAATACAATAAGAAAAGACAAGAAGAAAATTAATCTTACTGAAAGTACAGAAAGTTTATTTGGCAGAAAACCATTACTTTGCCTGGGAATTGAGGAAGCTATAATTCTTACCAAATATATCTAGAGATCTTAAATATCTCAGTCCTAAAGCTGGTCTACTTCTAAAAAGCAAGTATGATTAAGTTACCTATTTGTTCATCAAAGATTTTCTGAGTGTGCTGTGTCAGACACTCTCCTAGGTTTTAGAGCAATAGCAGAGAACAAAACCCACCGGCAGAGGCCATCTGCCCTCCTGATGCATATATTCTAGTGATTTGTAAACAAGAAATGAAGATGATTTCAGATAACGGTGCATGCTAGGGTAACAGGAGACTGATAGGAGCTGAGGAGGGCCTATTTTAGCTAGAGTGGCCACAGGAGGTCCCTGAGAAGAAGGAGCATATGAACCTAGATGATAAGAGGAAATCATACAAACACAGGATAGCATGCACTTACAAAGCCACTGTTCTTCATGAACATTTCTATCAAAACAGATTTGCTGCGTTTATTTTCTCTATTTTTAATGTCATTTAAGACTTTCAGTTGTTGAGAACTTATTTTCCCCAAACTCCTGGCACTAATACCTTTCTAAAGGTTTAAAGACCAAAGAGAGACATAAATATGGATTATTTATCTTAAATACACACATATTCCTCCCCAGAAAAATTCATCTGCATATAAAATGCAAACCGCACAGCTCACCACAGGGCTGAAGATCATGGGCTCTGGAGTCCTGGGTTCTCTCCTTTGCTGCCTGTGAGAACCTGGGCCAACCACAACCCTGCTACAGCTTCAGTTTTTATAAAGTAGGAATCATGTTTTGGGCTATTGTGAGGATTATCTGAAATGACATATGTAAAAAACTTAGCACGGTCTCTGGAACACTGTAAGTATTCAGTAAACATAAGCTATTATTTCTATTTAAACTGCGATGTACATATTTAAGGCGAGTGTTCATGTACATCAATACAGGTATTCTGAGAAAACCATACCAAAAAAAATACCTTGAAGTAAACTCATGTCTTCCAAATAATAATTTCAGAGAGACCACCAAGCAATTTTTAAAGAAGAGTTTCCGCACTGGGACTCAAAAGAACAAAGGTGGCAGAAAAACAACAGACATTACAGTTCACAGGGTAGAATTAAATGGCAAAAAACAGTTGTGGTACAGACAAGTGCTCATGGATCTTAAGAGCAGGATACCTAAGGATGGCTGAAGCTAGAGATGCACGGAGTGGTTTCCTTTCTGAAGGGACGGAACTTTGGCTGGGAGGGTGTGAGTGGACAGAACATGGCAGACACTGCAGGGTGACTCAGTCACAGCAGTCCCGACCCCGCCTTGCCTGCCTTCATCTACTACACTGAAGAGCTACATACTCAACTTCCCAGTACCCATGCAACTCAGGAAGGCCCTAAGACACTACCTGGCCCAGGAAAGCTTATGTTTCCCAGATAAACAAAAGGACAGATAAAGCTAGTACTGCCTCCTGCCCTTCCCCTTCTTCATGCTGGAACCGAGCCATGACGCCTGAAAGTGCAGGAGCCATTTTGTGACCACGAGGCAACGTGCCAGGGCAATAAGGTTAGCCCAGCAGAATGAAGGAGACTGGATCCTCCTTGCTTGCCCTCATATAACCTGTACACCAGCCTTCAACTGGCCATCTTCAGATTTCTTCTAATAAAAGGAAGAAAAAAAAGAAAATCTTTATTTGAGGAAACCATTGTACTCAGATTTTTTGTTATTTGCAGCCTAAATGCAAAACTGACTCAAAAAGATGAAGGAAGAGGATATGTCACATGGGATGAAAAACACAAAGGAATAACAAAGAGCTACTTCAACACTTTTGGTTTATGGTTGTACCATTTAGAATAAAGAATTAAGAGATAATTTGCACTTTTATCCAATAGCTTTCCTACATGTTTACACTGGAGTCACGTTATTGCATTTATATGCCAATAAACCATACACACGGGAACTGGCGCCCCTTCAAAACAATATGGCCAACGTGCAACATGGAAATGTGGAGCATTTTCAAAACTACAGTGGAAACAAAATTTGCCCAAGGAATGAGAAAAGTAAATAGCAGCTGGTTTCATGTAAATAAAACATGAGAAAATATGCACTAAACAGCTAAAGTAATTTTTCTACATTAATTTTATTGAAATGTTCTTCCTAAAAATGTTTATTTCAGAGACGATGAAAAGCTGTAGGCTAAAATTCATATTTGAGGAGTAATAATTTTAGGTTCTTGAATTAAAGAACTGAATGAATTATCACTCATTTTTCATAGAACTTCCCTACAGTAACGTTATAATAACGTAAATGCAATTAAGTGACTCATTTTATAAATCTCTATGATTAAAGGGGAAATTTTATTTTGCTTTGTTTAATATTCCCATTAATAAGAATGTCTCATTACACATTTACTGAAAGCCTGAACAAGAAAACAATGGACAGATTCCAAGAGTAAGCAGGGATTTTTTCTTTTCCCATGAAGCTAACATTATGGAATTTTAACAGATGTTCTATTTGGTCATAGTTAATAAAATGAATTATGTAGGATTAAAATAGGGTTCGATATGTTTGCATTGGATTTTAACTGAAAAACAATTTCATATTGAAAGTTTGGAAAGATTTCTAATCACTTTTCTCCCTTTTCAGTAGAATTACTAAGAAGTAGAAAATAAATGAATAATTAACAGCACTTACCACTTTTCCAATAAAACCAGACTTATAAAAACTACCATTTCGAGGTTTAAGAAGACTGAAATCTTAGCAAAGTATGTACTTGTTGGTATTCATTGCCTGTCTCATGCAAAGATCACAGTAATGTAGTACATCAAAAGGCTGACTCACTACCCTGCATAATTCCAAGCCCCCTTTGAGCTCCCTCACCATTCTGAAATGATCGTGGTGTCAGATAGCATCTGAACAAAAATGAATGAAAAGTAAAGGAACAAAGAAAATCAAAAATTTTTTACTGAGTGCCCACTGTGTGGAAGGTATTATGCTAAAGCCTATGGCATGCTACAAAGAAGTAAAAATCCAAAAGCTGTTTTCGAGAGGAACTTACATGCTATCTGGAAAGATAAGACACAACTGAACTGTAAGGACAAACCAAAAGAAAAATAAAGAGGTAAATGAATTCTTGCAAACACACAGAGAGACAGACACAACACTGCTGCTAGGAATAAAAAAAAAAAAAATCCTCTCCTTTCAGTTAAGACTTTTTTTTCTCTTTTTACTATTGCGAAAGCAGGAAGTATTTATAGCATAACCACTTAAGGGACAGTAAATAAGTAATAGAAGTTCTAGTTACAGTTGCTTCATAACATTTTTCAATGGAAAACATTCAAGTGCTACAATCTCAGTAAGAAAGTCGTCCTGTAAATGGGTAATCCTATTCGAGAAATAAATTCCAGCAAATTATCAAATTGACCCCAAAAAGAATAATCCTAAAATTTCCCAACCCACTTACACCGGTAATTTTGATCAGCTCAATCATCAATTAGGGTAACTTTACACTATTATACCAATCTGCTGTTTTTCCTACAGAAGTAGCCAATGAGTATCAGTTGCAGGTTGCCAATTTGTAACAATTATAGAAATTCCTCTCTGCAAGACATCTGGATAAAACACTCTCAAATTGCAGCTGAGAAGCTTTACAAGCAATAATGGTTGTCTGGCCTCTCATTCAAACACAGTAATGACTACTTATCAGCATAAAATGACATTCACCCGTCTAACTACAGACAGATCAAGGTTGCATCCCTATTCAAGAACCTAACAACCAAGAGGCAGGTTTCGTTTCTGAGTCTCCTAGCAGGCTGTCTTGCTGTAATATCTACCTCGTAGCACTACTGTTAAGATATCAGTGAGAACAGTCTGTGGAAAGTTCCTAACACAAATGGGCAAACTTGGGCTCAGGAAGGTTAAGTAAGTTGCCAAGAGCAGACAGCTGGTAAGGGGTAGAGCTGCATTTTCACACTTAGGTGTCCTTTACTGTCAAAGGTTCAGTTACCAAGGGCACTAACAACCACAGGTAACATTTCTTGAACACATACTGTTGACAGACACCGACACCGTGGAAAGCACTTCCCATGGATCCGCTCATTCAATGCTCACAGGAATTCAATTATTCAAATAATCAGTTCACAGTAAAGGAAACAAAACAGTTCTCAGATACATGATAATATGCCCAGTCTTATTTGTAATTAAAATTAAAACTAAAATAACATCATTTTTCATCTTTTAGACTGCTAGCATCATTGGTGAGGCAGGGAAAAACAGCTCCTTCTTTCTCAGCAAGTGTCAATGAGTACGTCCATGAAGGGCAATTTGGCGTTACCATCTATCAACATTACAAATGCCCATACCTTTGACCAAGTAATTCTATTTCTTGGTATATTACCTACACACACACTCAACTATGTACAAAATGACATATGAACATTATTATTCATGGCAGCATATTTATAATGTCCACCAATGGGGAACTGTTAAATAAACAATAGTTCATTTGTACAATGAAGTACTAGACAATCATAAAAAATGAAGATGCTCTTTATGAAGTGACATAAAATGACCTCCAAAATATATTAGGTTAAAAGCAACAAGATACAGGATGCCTAGGATAGAGTATCTCTGGAAAAACACACAAGAAACTTCTATAACATGCAAGTTTTGGGGAAAAGGCACTGAGTGGACAGACCACGGAGCTAGAAAGGAGACTCTTAATCACAATCTTTGAGGCTTGATCCCTAAAGGTTCCTGTGTCCAGCCACTGGTGTTGGGGGGATACTCATCGCCTCTGTTAGGGAAATTTCTGTGCCAGTTCTGCTTAAAACCACAAAGCAGCAAGTAGACACTGACACCTGTCAATGTGAGAAGCTCAAAAATCACAGAGCAGTTGAGCAAAGCTGAACAAAACTGCAAGCCTGTCGTAATTATGAAGTTTGTTATAAGCCTATCATGATTCTACACTTATAAGAATTATTGTTTATTGGATAACTTTTAAGTCTTTTTGCTAATTGGTTAATCATTTGTACCTGTGTGTGATTTGTTAAAAGTAATTCCCCAGAAAAAGTATAAAACCTGACAAAAACCCGGAAGAGGTGCTCAGATTTTGGGAGGCTTGACCTCAATCTGGGCCGCCGGCAATAAAACTTTCTGACTCTCCAACTCTCTGCGTGCCGCTGGGTTATTCCCCTGGGACCAGTCACTGACACTTGTTGTAACACCAGGGCACTCTAGCCCAGGCAAGAGAGTGAGACTCTGTATTAATTAAAAAAAAAAAAAAAATCAAGTTAATTTTCTAAAAATTAATAACAAGCATATGCCACATAATACTTTGTGTGAAGAACAGCCTTAATTAAATAGTATCAGGTCACACAACTTCACAAACGTTTGGAACTTGGTGGACTAAATGTACAGATTGTACTCCTCATGTTGTTTCCCCCTCTCCCCCCTCGACCAGAGCAACACCATTAAACCAGGTGCCAGCAGGAGGAATACCGGGAGATTCTACTTGTTGAGATCTTTAAGTGGCGTTGACAACTTAAAGAAGCCCTCACCACAAATGGAAGGTACTCTGTGTAACAATTTTCCAGGAAATAAACCATTCAAAACACTTGAAGAACAAACACATCTGTTTCCAAATTCTAAGGCCTTCTGTTCTTCCAAGTGGACAGTCGAGACATCCACTGCTTTCAACTCCAGACTGCAAGGGCCAAATGGAGTGCTTCCACAAGAAAGAAAATTCTGAATGAGAAACATTGTTTGGCTGTGTGCTGCAGGAACGCAGTCCCTTGGGACTCCAGAGGAATGTGTGTGTATGTATATACACTGTTCAGGGCTTACACATCTCCTCTGCCACTGCCTTAGTTCAGGGCCTCGTGGGGCCCTCAAAAGCCTCATTTATTTAATAAACATTAAGCACTTTATGAGGTCCTGGGGATTTGCCTACAGGCAAACATAAGGTATTCAAAAGCCAGTCCCGGTCAATCAATTGAGTCCCAAGTATTTATTCAATTCAACCTCCAGTCACACCTCACAGCTACCGAGGCACTGAAGACTCCTGAATCTATTGGTCAGTAGCAGATAGCCTGCATTATCAGCACACTGGCCGTTTTTTTCCCCCTTACTTTGACTCTGCAAAGTTGAGCTCATGGTTACACTCTCAGCACCTGCACCCACTGGCTGTACCCATGTATCTTTGCATATATGTGTGTTTGCATGTATATGTGTTTCTGTGTAAGTGTGTGTTGAAGGGCAAAAAGAAGTAAGAAGAGAATGAGAGTCAGTCCCACATAGAGTTACTATTCGATTTCTGTATTTATTCTAGGCCAGTCAGCGTATTCTAATCCTCACAGAATTATCCATTGTGTATCTAAGGAAGTGGAAGAGTAGACTTGACTGAGATGGTACAGCTTTAAATTCTCATCAACTCGATGGCCTTGGGCAAGTTAGTTCTCTATGTCTATATATAAAATGGGGAGAATATTTGTTGTGAAGATTAGATGAGATAATATATGCAAAAGGTATAAAACAGAACGTAGCAAGTGGAAAGCACTTCAGAAATGTTAGCCATTGTTTGCATCATTACTCTGTTCTATAAGCAGGGCCCTTCCTGCACAGACCCTTGTGTCCCTCCTGGCAAAGGGTCTGGAACACATCTGAAGTCCACCAGACACCAGAATGAACATAGACCACCCTCTAGGAGAAGGACTTACTTAAAACAAGGAAAGCAACAAGTCTGTTAAAAATTATAGAGTTTTAGAAACATCTCTTATCAGGGTACATTACCAAGCCAACGCTTCCAGAGCATTTTGCATTTGCTGTCAGTTTCTAGACTCCTTTGTTAATATGCCTTTCTCCTCAAAGGAGAAATAACCTCTTCCCTGTAAAGTTTTTTCATCAGTTTTTTTCACTGGTCAAAAACATTCCAGAAGATGTTCCTCTGAGCATTGTGAACAGGCTTTCTCCCAATATAAAGAACTATGTTCTCAGCAAACCAAGCCTTACTCCAATTAGAGACAGTGTTTCATGCCGGACTAGGCCAGTGAGATTTTGAACACTACTTTCAAATGCAAGACTTTCAGAAAATGTCATGTCTGCAAAATTTAGAAGGTTTCAACCCTCCCAAGCAGTCAAAATCTAGGACATCTGACTTAATGTGCTGTCCAAAAATCTCTCTTGATCATTTGCTTTCCTTGTATTGCTTAGGGATTCTCATTTTAAAAACAACTTCACCACAAATTTCCCTTTCAGACTTAAAAGTGAACCAACAGAGATAAAATAATAATAATAATAATAAATATACCTTCCCTAAGCTAATTCCTTACTATACAGGGAGAAAAGGTCAATGGAAATAGCATTATATTAATATTTATGAACTGTTATGTGTCAGATGGCCTCATACCTTATCTCATTCAAGCCTTAATAAAAGGTAAGCTCCAAGAGGGCAGGAATTCTTTTAGTCAATGTTTTAAATATATGTTCAGTGCCTAGAACACTGCCTGGAACATAGGAGTTATCAATAAATGAGCACTGAATGAATGATAGCAACCTTTAGTTTACAGATGAACAATCTGATGAACAAAAAGAGAAGTAAATTAATTTGCCCAAAATACCCAGAGGGAAAAGCTATAGATTGAAAAATCTAAATCTACAGCCCATATTTTTTCACTATTTCATTTTGTGCTCTTTCATGATATGTTAAAAACAAAACAAAAACAAAAGCAGGAAACATCCTGCTACCAAATCCACTAATACAGTAAAAGAAGAAAAAAGTAAAATACTTGTTTTGAACAACTGTCAAATGCAAAACATGAGATGATCAGATGATGAACGCAATTCAGCCTCCCAGTCCTGCTGTCAAGGTTTTCCATCATAGGAAAGAAAGTGGTGTACTACGAGATCTGGGATGCACAATGTCTTTGTGAGCAGATTGGCAGCTTAAAGTAAGGTAAAGGGGAAAAAGGTGTCATCATTTGTCACTCAGATATTCAGCCTGAAAGCCTTTTGTTCCATTACTAGCAAGGACTCCAGAGCAAATGAGCACAAGAGAACAATCAAATTTGATGAACTATATTCATTTAAAAGCGAAACTAGGAATCCCACTCAGCAAAAGGCTACAAATCAGATAAATTGTAATATTCAAAATTACAAATGAATTAGAGACATCTAGGGCAGACATAGACGAGCTCCTCTAAAAAGGAACAAATGTTTATAAATGGTCCTATCAACAGCATTCTGAATAATAAAGGAAAAATACTTGCTCTTTAAAGATTGCTGGTTTGATTTTTTTAACTGATATTTTCTCATTCCTCTGCAGCACATAGGATATCAGAATATTTAATCGTAAAAGTACTTATTCCATTGAATCAGGAAAAGACATTTCTTCCCAGATTCATTGAAAAATCTTTTGTCCAGCTTTATAATAACTGACAGTGAATTTAGAGTTAAAATGAGCAGTGTCTCCTTACAGTTATTTACTCCACAGCTAACATCTAGCCCTATGTGATAGCTGGGACTAAATTTCTCTTTAAATTCAATACAAGCAATCCAATGTCAGGTTACCAGGAAAATAAAAAGGGAATCCATTATCAAGGGTGGTAAAAACAAAATCAATGTTTTGTATCTTTTTTTTTTTTCCAGCCACTTAATAATTCTGTAGCCATCCTCACTGGATCAGGGTGGAAAATACTTCCACAGTGACACAAACAGACCATATTATAGCAAACTGAGTCAAGGAGCAAAATCTCCATTCATTCTAGCAAATTCAAGATCAGCATGTGTAAGACATACAAAATGATTTCTGAAAAATAAATATAGAAACTGTATAACAAATGCTAGGAAACTGTATACACTTGGGTTTCCCTAAAATCCTGCCTTCGTGAAGCTAGAGTAAACCAGCTTAAAGGTCCCTCTCAAATAAAACAGCTATCTAACTGTTCTCCTGATATCCAGAGTCGTTTCATCCATTAGGCTTATGAGCCTATAAGCTTTTTAGGAGCCTATAAAAACCTCTGAGACCTGTAAAAAAAAAAAAAAAAGAAAAAGAAAAAGAAAAAAAACAGTATGTGCTCAAAAATACAAAAGGAAAACTACACAATCAATATTGAAGTGTTGTTTTATCTACAAAATATACCATTATATCATTAAATTCTACATTGTCAAATTTATAAATTGTCAAAAATATCTTTTTATCTGAAAAGAATTTGTAAGTTAGATTTTCTCACTTATCTTGAGCATGCAAAATGATGGCTGAGAAATTAAGGTCATTCATGAATTAAATGAGTAAGCCAGGCCAAAACTTCTAAAAACAAAATTATTAAACTCATTTAAAATTTTTACGGCAAAATTGCTATTTAATAGGGAATGCGGGTACATTTTAATATGTTTAATATGAAGTGGGAAGAGTCCTGTAATGAGAGAGTGACCAACCCCCACCATCCACTTATTCCCCCTTTCCCATCCTTCCTCCACAGAACCTCCACAGTGACTTTTGCAAAATGCTAATATAATCAGGCCACTCTACTGCTTGCATTCTTGAGTGGCTTCCCATTGCACTTAGGATAAAATCTGAACTCCTTACCACAGCCTAGAAGATATCCAGTGCCCAGTCTAACCTTGGACCACTCAATCCCTCACTTTTCAATTTCAGAGGAAATTTTATTGGCTCCATGTTCAAAATACATCCCGAATCTGACCACTTCTCACCACCTCCTGTCCTAACACCCTGTTCTGAGCTACTGTCATCTTGTGCCTGGATAATGACAATTGCCTCAAAGCAAAGCAGGTCTCCCTTCTATTCATTGGAGACACTTTTACTACAGTGGCCTGAGTGAATCTATTAAAGAGGAAGTCAGTTCCTCAGCCCAAAATTCTCCAAAGGGAATCAAATCTGAAGTCTGCATAATGATCTACGAGCCCTTACACAATCTGACCCTTGCTGCCTCTCTTTCTCTCCTCTCCCGCTGTCTTCCCTGGTCTGGCTGATTCCTGACCATGCCAGGAACATATCTGCCTTCGGGCCTTTGCACTGGCTATTCCCTTGGCCTGGAACATTCTTCCCCAAGATTTCTGCAGGTTTTACTACGTCACCTCCAAGTCTTTGCTTCAAGGTCACTGTCTTACAAGACCTACTCTGACCATCATATTATAAACTACAACCCACTGTTTGCCACTCACACCACATCAGCACTGGCAATCTCTGTTCTACTTTTGCTTTTCCCTTTCCACCTTCTAATATCCTCTACAATGGATGCATTTATTAGTTTGTTTATTATCTGTCTCATCCACCAGAATATAATTTCCATAAAGACAGGAATGTTTAATATCCACTAATATATTTCCAGTGTCTCAAACAATGCCTGGAAGCTCAACGAACCTTTGTTAAATGGTGAATCAGTCTCTCTGCTCTTTCCACACTGGACTTTTCAGTCTGTTGTATAACAAAGATTTTGTCTGGTCTCTGTCCTGAGTTCCTGGCATAGAGCTTCTAAAACTCTTAAAATTTCCCAAGTAATAGAAGTGCCTTTGTTATTCATGAGCCCCGTGGATCTCAAGGTGTTTATGCTAATGAGGTAAATCATGCTGGGCCCTAGATAACTTTAGGATGGGGACCAGTCACCAGAGAGACCAGCACATAATTAGAGGGTTGGACTTTGAGTCAGCTTGACCTCCAGGGAGTGAGAAGTTGGAGAGTGAGTTCAATCAAATGGCTGATGAGTCAATCAACCATGCCTATGTAATGAAACCCAGAAAAACTCTGAACACTGAAGCTCAGTGGAGCTTCCTTGTTGGTGAACACCTTGATGAGCCAGGAGGGTGAGGTGCCCTCATTCCATGGAGAGAAGCTCTGGAAGCTCTGTGTAGGATCCCTGCAGACCTCAGCTTATGTGTCTTGTCACTTTACTGCTCCTGATTTGTCTTCTTTATAATAAAACTATAATCATAATCATGATGTAAAACTTTCCCGAGTTCCATGATTTCTTCCAGGAAATTATTGGGCCTGAACAAGGCCATGAGAACTCCCTAAACTGTAGTCAGTTGATCTGCAGTGAGGGAAGTCTTGCTATGGACTGTGCTCTTTAACTTGAAGAGTGACCGCTAACTCCAGTGGTTAGTGCTGGAATTGAACTACAGTACAGTAATTGATGTGGGAATATAGCCCTAACACATTGGAGACAAGTAGACCAAAGTTTACTCTTCCACCCTTTGGTTTTTAACTAGTTTATGAAACAGAAAAGGAGCTTTAGCCAAAAGGTATCTAACTAATATATTTGTTGGTAACTGGATTGACAACTATAGTTTAGATCTAAGGGAGAATAGAGCCTTCTCATCTTCTCATACTTCTAGATCAGCACTATCCAAAAGAAATACAATGTAAGCCTCAAATCTGAGCCACTTACTTAATTTTAATTTTTGTAGTAACCATCTTTCACAAAGTAAAAAGGGTGAAATCCATGTTCATTGTGTATTTTATTTTACCCGTGTCTAAAATATCGCTCCAAATTATAATAAATGTAAAGTTATTAATGATATATTTTACTTTTTTCACATTAATTGATCAAAATCTGGTGTGTATTTTACACTTATAACACATCTCAACTTGGACTAAACACACTTCAAGTGCTATCAAGAGCCACATGTGGCTAGTGGCTACCATATTTGGACAGCATAGTTCTAGACATTTGAAACTGCCCTGGGGAAGAATAGACCAGCTAGTTACAAGTAAAGAATCTGGAGAACAGATGGCCTAAGGCAGGTCCTGCCTCACTGACTTCCTTCAAGGAGAGAGAATATAAAGCTAGAGGCTAAATGCTGGGGGAGAGCAGGGGTATTGCTAGGTCAGTAGAACAAAGGTCATTCCTGCAGAGAAGATTCACCTCACCTAGTGAAACAGGCTCAGTGAACATCTCAAACTCTGACCAATCAAATTGGAGAAATGAGTAGGAAAGGACAAAAATCCCACGACTTCTAGTTCTCCAAAGGGGTTAGTAAAAGGGAACTTTGCTTCTCTCTCATCCATAGCCTAAGCCCTTTCTCTCACTATAAGGCCTTTGCAAATGTTAATGACAGCCCATTTTTCTTGCAGAAGGCACCACAACACACAATGTAAGACATATATTTCACGTAACCCTTACTGCAAGCCTTTTTTTCAGATGAGTAAACAAAGATATAGTGAAGTTAAATACCTTGTCCAAGGTCAGCTATTCAAAAGTAGATTTGGACTTGAAAAGTAAATCCTGGACCTAAAAGTCTAATTTCTTAACTAATATGTGACAGTGGAACACCTTTCTCCCTTCTTTTTACCTGACCAACACTGGTGCATACTTCAAAGCTCTAATGAAGTATCACCTCCTCAGTGAAGCCTTCCCTGATCTCCTTGCTAAAGTCAATCCTACCGTCATTCCACCCCGGTCAAGTCTCTCTCATTACTCTGGTTGGTTTTCTTAGTGTTTTGTCATGACTCAAGATCATTAAGTCATGCACGCATGTGTTTGCTTACTATCTGTCTCTACTAGATATAAGCTCTATAAGAGCTAAGACCTTATCTGTCCTGTTTACTCTTATATCCCAGGGTTTAAATCCATGGTTAGTGCATACAGTAGAAAAAAACTAACAAATCTGCTAGCTAGCAGGTTCAGGCTGGTTATTAGACTTTGTGATATTGAAGTCCCTTTAAGCATAAAAAAGGGAGGGCATCTACAAATACAACGGCTTTTAATAGAGATAATGGAGCTAGTCTTAGATAACTGAAGTATTTTCTTCCTTTGTATTTTACTTTTTATTACACTCTCGTTCATTATTTGGTATATAACGGTATTCTGAAATCAATCATATAACATTTTACCAGATGTTGACAAGTATAACAAGAACTAGGTTGAAACATTTTATAAAAACACATACACATGCAAAGACCATCCCCCACAAAAATGATGGCACAGCTAAACCACATATTCACAGGAAACAAATGATATAACTTATTAGTTAACAATGATAGCTAACATTTTTAAGTGCTTATAATTACCAAGTTTTTAACATGTAGTATATAATTTAATTGAATCCTCACAATAATCCTGTGAAGTAAATGATATCATTTCCATAATACAGAAGGGGAAATTGAAACTCATGGAGGTTAAGTACTTGCTCAATGTCCCAAAGTTAATAAGTAGTACAGTCAAGATTCAAATTCAGGCTGTGCGAGTCCAGAGCCACAGCTGTGCTAAGCGAGGCTAAAGCCACTGAAATGGCTTGAGGAAACGAATGGTGACAATGTGGCCTTCGCAGCAGAAGCAGAGTGACCCTAAGGTCCTATTTACCTAATTAATGTGCCTAATCCCATGTGGTTCATTAACATAAAGCACTCTTCACTATGGCTAGTATGTTGGGTCCGGGTAGATGGGCTCTTGAAAATATCATAAGATGAACTGATTTTTTAAAATTTAAGGACATAGCCCCACCCTCTGACCCAACAATAGCCTGTTCATTGCACGTAACTCCAGAGGCAGCAATGGAGAAAGCACTAGTGAAAAGCAGACCTATTCATTCATCCCCATGCTCTGTCATCCCCAGTGTCCTGTAAGGCAGAGAAGGGATGACAACTGTCCTGCAGAGGATGTCCAGCCATATGTTAATCACTTTCGGACCTCAGTATACATCAGAAAGGAGGAAACTCTTAATTTTCCTGAGTTGGTAAAATATCGATTTTTCTTTGACTTGGTGAAATAAAATATTACACCAGGGTAATTAAGAATTTCTTACTGGGATGCTCTTTGGTGTCATCAGGACTAAAATCCAGGAGAGAATAAGCAAAACTGTTCTTACACAGCGAGGGTGAGAGGAGCATTTGAGAAAGGCTCTCTTAGATTCAGCATGCAGTACAAAAAGCAGCTGGGACAACCCAAGTTTCCACTCAGCAAAAGTAGCAAATACTCATTGAGTATTGACTATGAGTTAGACATATTTTTTATCTGCAGATAAAAATTAGAACAGAACTTGGTCTGTGCCTCAGGAAACTTGGAAATTCACAGTATCTGGAGAGTTAAGGAAAGTAACTGCCATACCAGGTGAGTATGTAAACCTTTGTACTGCATTAGAGAAGGGTATCATTTGCACTCAGCCCTGAAGGATCAGTAGGATTTCACAATTCATCATTTGTCCAGTATAACATTAAGTGTTGAGAATGCAAAGGCCAAGAGTACTCGACCAGGAGACCAGATAACATGATGATTGCCTGGCTACCAAAGGTGGATCTGGGTCCATATTCCATAGAATTTAATTTTCCCCTTGCAGAAAAATCATGAATCTTACAAAACCAAAGAGATAATACAACAATGGAAGAGTGGGAGGAAAGGAATTTTGTCCCACAAGTCTGTTGGAAGCCCCATAGCTAGTCTCTCTGATGCAACAATGCAAGACCAAGCACCTTCAGCAAAACTAGATGTCACATTTCTGTAAGATATTCTGGAGCTCTACCTTTTTTATACTAATACAAATAATCCATTGCTACATCTCAGTTAATTACATACCCCCCAAAACCAACCAAAAATGCACTTGGCACTGTGCAGAAAGTAGATCTAGGAAATCACCTTTCTTTACTGGCATAGGATAAACACAAATATCATCATCATTAGAGTTTCAGCAATCCGAGGTGTAAATGTCACTATGAAAACAGGGTAAAATGCTAAGAAGTCTCCCAGCCCACTTCCAAAACAAATCTCAATGCACAGTGCAGTGAAACGAGAAATGACATGAAGTGCGCTTACTAATAAAAGCAAAAGAAAACAACAATTTAATTTAAACAAGCTAATCCAAACATTTGCTTCACTTAAAAGCTTGGAAAATGTCATTTCATTAAATCATGTTTTCATTTCAGAAGATGACTGTCAGACCCAAACTATCTTATTATAATTGAAGATAAGAACATACAAAGATAATACATTTTTAGACTAAGTAACTGAAAATGAGTTTTTAAAAAATTCATAATGAACTTTGAATCTCTATGCCTAAACTAGGGGCAATTTCATACAAATTTTCTTCATTTGGTATCAGTGGGCCCATATCCATACACTTGTCCCAGTATCCATGAGTCTATCAGTTGCATATTATGGGAGCTACACCCACTGGTGAGTATTAAAATCTTTGTAGAGAGAGGACTTGGCCTTGTATGCAATGACATTGTTTATACTCTGGGTTCTTCTACAGCCTAGGTTTTGAGCTCGAACTCAACTTCTGTTTGCTGAAAGATGTCAAACAATTGACATAGCGGGTTTTAATCGAGAAACTCTATATATAAGAGGAAGTATAAGAAAAAAATAACAATTTCTTTAAACCATTTAAATGCCTTTGGAAATAATTCAAGTATTAATTTTTTCCTGGTATGAAAATAATTTATGATCATTATAGAAAAATAAACACAGATAAGTAAAAAATTTAAAAATCATTGATAATCCATAGCCAGTTTTAATATTTTGGGGATATATTTCCAAATATTGATATAAATTTTTTTAAAAAAATTTCATTAAATATTCATCTGCCAGCTTGCTTTTTGTATATAGAACATACCAAGTATTCATTTCTCTTTCATTGCGTATTTCCTACATTATTTTATTAGACAAAATTATTAATATATTAAGGATACACTCAATCATATGTATTGCAAGTTCATATTTGTTCTTTATTTTTAAAGCTTTCAAACTTTGAGACCCATAAACCCCTTTTCTTACCCTTTTCTCCTAGAAATTTCTTCAGTTTTTTAGGCCCTTGCTACCCAAATAGTTTTACAATGGAAACCATTGCCATAATATATGTAACCAGAAGCCAAATGTGATTTTGAATCACATTTCTGTCACCTACTCACCATGGGATTTCAGGAAATAATTCAGTATCCCAGAGCTTCGGTTTCCTTGTCTTTGCTAGATAATCTCCAATACACTTTCTAGTTCTAAACTTCAGTGATTCTATCAACTGGCAAATATGGAGGGTTTCACTTGACGTACATTGATGTTTAGAGGAATGTTTATTTTAAACTTTAATAAAAAATGAATGGAATGTAACAAATAGAGGAGTTTGGTAAAGCAATTGATTTATTAAAAGAACAATCTTTCTGCTTAGCATGAACATATAGTCTGTCTCAAATAAATGCTTGTTTGAAAGGTAGGTCTCCCCAAAGATTGTTATAACTACAGGTGGTTAGAGTTTCTGAAAAACTTCCTGAAGTTTATATCTTCCTCCCTCATTTTTCAGATGATGACGTGGAAGCCAGAAAGGGAAGGTGACTAATAAGTCACACAGGAAGTAGATGAAGAGTCAAACAGGGAAAAACCTCCTCACTTCTAAAGGGGAATTTTTCTGCTACTGTAGGAACCCTTTAGCACTGGATCCCAGCTATAAAAGTTTGGCTTTTGGAAAGTAGCAAATAAGGTAGCATTATTTTCCAATATCATGTCACACTGCCACAGCCAGTATGACATCATATTATTCCTTAGAAGGGACTTTCACAAGGGGCGTGCCCAGGAAGCAGTCTATTAACAGCTCGGCATGTAGGAACAAAGGCTATGGCACCACCGCATTGCCTTGCCTCAAAGTCTGGCTCTACCCCTCCTGTTTCTGTGACCTGGGCAAATTTCTGGACCATTCTCACTTCAGCTTTTCTATCCTGAAAATGGAGGTAATCAAATACCTACCTCATAAGCATGTTATGAAGATTAAATGCATTAATCCATGTTTAGCGCTTGGCCCAGCGCCTATACTGGTGACAGTGCTCAGTAACTGTTAACAGTTGGTAATAATATATTGTCTTAGATATTATAATATTGCAAAGTATATAGAGGAGAAATCAATATTCCCTCCTGCCCTCCTTTCCCAGACTATTAGCAGAAGTAAAAAAGAATTATTTGAATAACCAAAGAGTATTTTTTTTAAAATATTTTTACTCAGATTCTATCATATGCTCAGCACAATGCCGAACTGTTTGAGGAACAGAAGATGAAAGAGAAACAATACACATCCAGGTGTGTTCACTCACAAGAGACATGCTGACCCACCTGTTCCATCTTGCCCATGTTTAACCAGTCTCTCCTCAGTATTTCATCCATTGAATATGAGATCAGTTAAAAAATAAAACCGCAGATCATCCTTCCCACATAGGACCAACAATCAGTTAGAAAAGATAACGGAAGAAAACATTTCTATTCGTATTTGTGAACCATATGTTTAAACACACAGTAATAAATTTATAAAGAAATATGCAAGGCCTGTAAGAAGAAAATAAACTTTAAAATTTTATTGAAGGATATGGAAGTTGACTTGCAAAAGAGATAGTGTGTTCATGTAGAAATATCAATGCTCTCAAAATTAATAATTTATAAATGTAAATTTTATATGTGTTTATTGGAATGCGGTTCCAATGAAAATGCATTTTTAAAATTTGATACAATTATTAGAAGCACCTGGGAAAACCAATAAAGAAGAAGAGTAACAGAAGTCTTAAGGAAAAAAAGAAAGAAGAAATAAAATAAATTGAGCTGAAAATTTATATAGTCTGATATTAAAAACATAGGGTAAAGCTACAAAAACTAAAATACTGACATAGGTATATGTAATTTTTTCATATGATAAAAGCCATTTTAAATGAGCAAGAAAATGAGGGTTATTTAATAAACAGTTTTGGTACATTTGAGCAACTATTTGGGAAAAATAATAAGAATACTAGACACCTACCTTACACCACAAGGCAAGGCAAATCACAAATAATCAATAGTTTAAAATTAAACTATAAAATAATGTAGAAATGGAAACAGTCTACCATTCAGGAACACCTTTCAAATCATAAAAGCAAAAAATGAAGCAATGATGAGGAAGATTTTAAGGGTCTGAGTTAAATTAAAAACCTCTGTCAATACACAAATACCATAAACAAAATTAAAAGGCAAATTACACACTTATAAAATAACGGAACACATTTTTAAGCCATAAAAATCAAAAAGACAAAGATGACCAGTATAAAAATGAACAAAGAGCATAAATTTGCAATTCACAAAAGAAATGAAATGTGTAATATGCATGTGAAAATGTTTAACACATTGGTGAAAGAATAATGTAAATTAAAACAAAAAAATATGGGCCATCACTTGGTTATCTACCAAATTAGCAAAGACTCAAAACTATAATATCAGTGGTGGGGGTTAAAGCACTTATCTACACTGTGGGGAATAAATGGTTACATACATTTTTGAGGACAAGGTAGGTTTAACAATCAAGTTTTAACAAGAACCTTAAAATCATAGAATCCATTTTCCTTAGCCATTCTATATGTTCTAAGAAAAATAGTACAGTTATTCACAAAATGTATATATAAGGTCATCACGACATTGTTTAAAAAATATTAAACTTTAGAGAATTATAGTGCATAGAAGCTACAATGCAAGAAGTCATGAAAAATTATGGTCTGGAATAAATAAGGAATATATTACATGAAAAAGCATATTAACAAATAGTAAGTATACTATGCTCCTAATTTATAAACAGGAAAGTATTCATATTATAGAGAGGGGGAAAGACAGAAAAAGAAAGAGGAAGATAGACACGTAGAAACTGAAAGAGTTCGTATCAAAATGTTAACTGTAGTTTATCTCTAGATGATAGGATTATGGATGATTTTATGTTGGTTTTGAGATTTTTCTACATTTCAACTTTTCTGCAGTGAAAATCTATTACTTTTGAAATCAGGAAAAATAATCATACTCTTAAAGATACACAGGAAGAACCTACAAAATAGTTAATGGGGAAAAAATACATCATGTTTTTTGTTGCCGTTGTTATTCCTATTGTCTAGATTTCATATAAACAGAAATTGATTTTGACCAAGAATTTGGTTTATCAGAAAGACACATTCGCTCAAGTAAGGCACCCTGCAGCCTGAAGGAGACCTATTGTAAACATGGACGCATATACAAAGAAAAGCAATTTTGCCAAACAATTATGTTTTAGGAAAAGCTTTCTGGGCCTGACAGTTTCTCCAATGCCCTCTGCTTTTGACTGATGAAGACTGTGGCAGGCAGGAGGCTCTTGAAAGAGACAGAGAAGACAGAAAGGCTGATGGGCTCTTTCCCTTAGCTATATGGGACTCAAGATGGTTTTCTTAGCACCATCTGCTGTACAAGCTAACACTGAGGATGTAGCACTGAGTGTACCCCTCTGAGCTCCCCAAGGAGAACTCCTGCCCTGAACTCTTGAAGGCTCTTAAAGAAAGCTCAAAGCCATGAAAGTACATCTAACTTCAGAGTGGGTCATCCTAACACAGACCATCCAGCTATAACTAATCAACAGTTCCAGCTTCACCTACTGGCCAGGTTGGCATGAGAGCCCTCCTGAATATGGGCTCCAGCCAGGTAGCATTCCACCTCAGCGGGCTGGGAATAAAATCAAACACAGAGTGCCTGTTCTCTCCCTTTCAGCTGTCTGGTGTCTCCACCACAGCAAGGCTCAATGACCCAAATTCCCTCCCCTCATCTACAATGCCCCGCGGATTTGGCTCTGCCTATCATTTCAACTTCATCGTCCATCTCCACCTCCCAGTCCTCCAACTCAACCACCCACACTGGACTTCTTGTTTTTTCAAACAGGCCAAGCTTGCGCCTGCTTTGGGACCTTTGCATCTGCCATCTCCTCTGCAAAGTTTGATGTGGTGGCTCTCCTGATTCAGACCTCAGCTACCTCTTTGGTGACCAGTCCTCTCACCCATTCACTCTCAGGAGTCTAAGATCTAATCCACTTTTGTCTTCTTCACGGCACTGTTCACTGTATCTCCAAACCTGGAACCGTAGCTGGCATACAGAAGGTGACTTGATAAACGTTTATCGATTCACTGAATTAACAAATTGTTGGCTATACTCCCAAAATTTTTGCAGAATGTCTCTGCCACTACCATTGTGGTCTAAGATACCATCATCTCTTCCCCGATTTTTCCAGTAGCCTCCTGAGTAGTCTGTCTGCCTGATCCCTTGTCACAATGATCCTGTTTAAATGTAAGTCAGATCACGTGACTGTTCGGTTCAGACTCTTTTGTCGTCCCATTTCACCCAGAGGAAAAGCAAAAGTTCTTACGATGTAGGAGGCCCTGGAGACCCTGCACACCCTGCCCTCTCCCTCACCTCCTCTGTCCCCTCTCCTACTGCACTCCAGCCACACTGGCCTCCTGGTTACTCCTTGTCCACTCCAGGAACATTCTTGCCTTGAGGCATTTGCACTGTTTCCACAGCCTGAAACTCTCTTCACCAGATACCCACATGGTTCACTCACTCTCATTGCGTCTGCTTATTTTCCGTCTTCTCAGTGAGGACCACCCTTCCCATAGCCAGCATTCCCCATCTGCCTGACTGCTGTATTTTTCTCTACAACACCTGTCATCTTCTAATTTACTATGCGATGTACTTATTTATTATGATTCTTTTCTATTTCCTGTTGCTAGGATGTAAGCCCCACAAAAACAGGAATTTTTCTTTGGTTTTTTTCACTGTTATATTCTGCCCCACCACCATCCCCCTAGAATAATGCTTCTTGCGCCATAGGATCACAATAAACATTTGTTGAATGTATGGAAGAATGAGCCAGGAGACCAGAGAAGGCAACATTTGTGCCAAACATGTGGTGCAGATCACTTCCTTATTCCCTGCTACTCTTGGCCCTGGAATCTACAAATGAAAAGTTTCATGTACCACAGAAGGAAGCCCATGGTTAAACAGATGCTAATAAACTCCAACCACTGGATTTTATTGGGTACAGAGTCCAGGAAACGAGAAGCACTCATCTATGGGTCTCCTGTCCTTGGGATCCCTTTCCACTGACAGGACTTTGACCTCAGCAGCTAGCACAACATTGGCAGGCCAGCAGGAGGGTGAGGAATTGTTAAAAGTAGCCTCCTGAACCCCGGATCTACAGAGGCACAGCCACTTACTTGGTTGCCTACATCTTAGAATCACAGGACGTCAGAATCAGATGGAGTCTTTGTGGTCCTAGAGTCCAAGCCCCTCACTTTTCCCATGAGAAAACTAAGACCCAGAGAGTTTAAGTGATTGTGAGTTCACCCAGGTATTTCCTAATCCTTGTTAGAGAAGAGGACAAACATTAAAGGAGAAAGCTTTTAAAAAATCATTTAATTCAGGAAGAAACTTTCGCTAACCTTAACCCCCTTGTAGGCTGATCCAAGATATGGGTCTGCATATTTATGTGTCACAGAAGATTTAGAAATAATTTCTCTTGTCTGAGTCAGATAACACTGCATATTTTAATTCTGCCAGTCGTTTCAGATCCTGTGCTAACATACACGTGGCACCTTATTAAATCAACTCCGTAAAAAAAAAGCCCATTTAAAATAGATTCCCTCAAAAATTACATTTATATAATTTATGAGTTTTGAGTAATTTCTATTCATATTGTCACTTCCAAAAATCTGATTTAAATTATTATTTTACAGAAGATTGAAGTTAAAAAAAAAAAGCTTTGCAGGCTTTTTTTTTTGTTTTTTTTTTTTTTTTTGGTTCCTTCACCTATCCCTGATATTGCAGTGTTGAATAAAACCATACGTCTTATATGATGAGAAGAGGTGGAGCAAGCCAGGTTAATAATACTGTTGACAAAGGCAGACAATTATATCTTATTTCTTTATTCATTGGTCTCTGAAAGCATTTAAAATGCAGCATAGCCATCAGCAGTGTTTGACATCTACATCTGTGTTTGCTTGTGGCATCAGTTGTCAAAGTAACATTCATTTACATATATTTCTTTTTCAATTTAACTTTTAAAGCATTGAATTCAGGCCTGCAATGGGGAGTTGCCACGAATTACTGAGCTGTGTGGGTCTTCAAAAATTTAGCTTGTATACAGCAACATAAAGCCAGTATCTTGGGTGGGGATGGATGTGTGTGTTCTGAGAGCCACCAAGCTGTGGGGAAGACCTTAAAGACATGTCTGTGAGTGGGAATCCAGCCTTAAAAGGATTTCCCTCTTCCCCTATGGCCTAGTAGGAAAATACCTAAGTAGTATTACATGCATAGCATGTTCTAAAAATGCTGCTCAGAAAACTTAAACACAGTTCACTTGAGTGAAGAAGGATATATTAATGTAAACTAAGAGACAAGAAGAGGACCTTAGAAATGGATCTACAATGTCATTCTGGGTCACTTACATTGTACAACTCCACAGGGAACCGTGGACACTATATTCTATACGAACAATGTTCCCTGGAGTTATGTAGTAACCTTTCCCTTCTCCCAGTAAACCTTTCCCATTTTCTGCTGATTCCCATTTTCAAGACACTGACATTTTCAAATCCACAGGGTCATGCCTAGGGGAAAAGACCAAGGGCTTTGTGCTTTACTATAAAAAAAAAAGAAATTCTACCATCAGTAATGCCCTTTGTTTCCTCATTCAGTAATCCATTCTACAAACATTCACTGACAGATTATATTTGCTAGGCGTTGGGAATCAGAGAATAAAGTTGAGTCAGAGTTCTATATAAGGACAAAGAAACCATACCTAAGATGCAGAAGGACCTCAGACATCAAGGAGTGAGAGGGTGGACCACAGGGTTTCCTACTGGCATACAGGAAATAGGATGAAGTGGACCAGGGTCGTATAAGTTGGATCCAGGATACTGCAATTTGAGACTCTTGAACTAAGATGGAAGAAGTCTGGCCCATCCTCTGAAGATTTGGCAGGTTGTTGGCAAAAATTCTTAGAAAATTTCTTCTCCCTATGTCCATGCCCTTAGGTAGTCCCCTACCACTCTAACCCTGGGTTGGACATGTGACTAACTTTTGCTAATAGATCAGTAGCAAGCATCATAAAAACAGAGACATAAAAATCTCTTGTGTGTTGGGGCTTACTTTTCTCTTTCAACTCTTAGGAACTATGAAAACATCGCCAGGTCACTGAGCCCAAGTTAGCTTACAAGAGGATGACATGTAGGTAGCCAATTCACCCCACACTGCCCACCTGACATCAAGCTAACTTCCAGTCATGCGAGTGGGGCCTCCCTAGACCGTCCAGCCCTAGTGGACCTAAAGAAGCTTAAGAAATTATACACGTTTTTGTTATATGACAGTAAGTTTTGGGGTGGTTTGTTATTCAACAAAAGTTAGTACCTCACACTGAGGCAGCAAAAACTCAATGGGTATATCTGTGACAGTAGCTTTGGTTAGTAAAGAATGTGTTTATATGCAATCCTAGATATTTAATCAAATGCTATCTTGCTCTGATCTCGGGAGGAGTTTGCTCTACCTTCCTTGAAACACAGACTTTTCAAGTTGCTACCATTTCTGGCATCATCTAGAAGCCAAATCAACTAAAGCTGGCTAAAAGAGATGTAATTACTTTGGGAAAGAGAAAATTGTGAAAACTCTTGCCACAGAGGTGGCTGGTCAGGAGAAGTTGCAACCACAAAAGCAAATGTTGAAAAGTCAAGTGAGGCTTCTTGCTACACCTGCAGGGGCTACATCGCCCAGCTCCCTTTCTAGAGCTGAAGCACTTATTCCCTCGGATTCTGGGAGTGTCAGTAGCTGATAGCTCTCAGCTGAGTCTCTTTCTGGGCATTTCTCTTACTGGAGGAGAGCTGCCTCTCCCAGGGCTATGTCTCCTTCCTAGGGGCACATCCAATGGCTGATCCCCGCCAGGTTGGTGTGATCCTTTTATTTCAATGCTGAGTCATACCAGTGTCAGAACTGGCTGAGGCTTTCATTGTGACCACATGGCAGTTCAACTCCACTCTTTTCCTGTTTCCTTCATTTCTTCACAGCTATGGATCCTGAGAGCACTCCCCAATAAAATTCCTGCATGCTAGTCTCCAAGTCAGTTTGTGTTTTCTAGGGAACTGGATCTAAGACACTCCCAGAAGCATCAAGCTCTGTCTTCCCAGATGGGAATGATTAAGGACCGCAAGCACAGAAGGAAGCTATCACGTGACAGCACAACACCAACAAAGGAAAATGAGAGAAACCAGCAGAAGCTGAACATTCCATATGCATGAAAGGGAATGGAAGGAAGTGAGGGCCTAAGAATCCCAAGGACAAAAAAGTAGTTGGTAAACAGTGCTAAACATCCTCAGGACTATCTCCATGGTTTGTACACCCCAGGGAAAGCAAGAATCATGTTTGCATACAACATGAAAAAGGCCAACCCTAAGTCACAGGTGCCAGAAAATGAAAGGGACCCAAGTGGGTAAAAAACTCTTCTCCTATAAGAGAGGGGACAAAAAGCAGGGGAATGTGGTGATGTCACCCAAGAGAATTGTCAGAGGCAGGAAAACGTCAACAGATTCAGTGAGGCAAAGACACAGATCATCATAATTAAGAATACAAAAGAGGATCTGACAAAAGGTATGAAAACTATAGAACTATTTTCACTTTTCATAAATGAATATGAAAATGTTGGAGAAATAGACCACTTTCTAAGAAACATTACCACAGGCCGATTCAGAAGGAGGATAAAACTTGATGAGATCGAAAAGCATACAATAAATGAGAAGACATCCAATAATTATTTTCAAATGAGCTCTAGACCTCTTTTTACCAGAAAGTTGTTCCAAACTTAAAAATTACCAATAACCCCTATGCTGTGTCCTGAGTTAAAGAAAAAAAATGGATTTTCCCTAATAAACCATAGCCAGGCCTACTCTAGGGCTGATGAAACAGTGAGAAACAGAACACAGAAGGACCTAACTGTGCAAGAATTGCTTACATGGTAAGAGACAAACCCTTCAATGCAGATATGAGCCCTCCCTCAGCCTAAGTGTATAAAGGCAAAGGATCCCTCGGCTCTGGGCTTCTCTGACTTGGAGAATCCACCTTCTACATGGGTTGTGTTGATCAGCCGATTTTCGGCATGCTTCCCTGAGGAACTAGAGAGGTACTAAGGAGCTTATCCATCCGCTTGCATCCTCAACTGTTGTATAACCTTTACACTGCACCTTAGCCCGTTCACTAGACAAACCAGAAAAAGGCAACCTTGAACTGAGTGTGAGTTAACATACTTGAACCTAAACTAGTCCTCAGCTGTCTGGTTAAACTTTCTTCCTATTTTATACGTTAGTGTAACTTTGATAACAAAACCTAATATAATAACACAAAACAATCAGAAATATAGTTCTAAGATAAAAGCTGGTTTTATTAAGGCATAAAGTTCTAAAATACTAGGGAACAGGATTTAGGAAATTTAGAAATTCTAGAAATTTTACATCTGAAATAGTAAATAAGTTATATACCACTACTGTTTGCTCAGTAATACAAAAATGGCTTAATATTAGAAAACTCATTAACATACTACATGACATCAAAAAGTCATCTATTAACAAAAGGATCATTTAATAAATGCCTAAAATTAATGTGATAAAATTTAACACAAATTATGCTGAAACAGAATGGAAATTTCAATTAAATCATGAACAAGAAGAGGGATGCCTACTATCATTTTTTCAAACATTAGTTACCATCAGAAAGTTCTGACAAATATATAGAGCAACTAAATATAAAAGGATGTAATTGATAATTTTTTACAGAAAATAGGTGGTTTGTTTTGTTTTACTTAGATATCCCAAGAGCAACATTTCTCAAACTTGAATTCATGGAACCCTAAAAGTTCACGGGTATTTTAGCAGGAATCCTCCAGTCCCCAACAATGAATTTTACGTGCATATTTTTATTCCTCTGATCATCTGAAAACAAATATTAGCCTTTGAAAACTCCTGAGTAAATAAATGGGCAAAGCTGGATTTGCCCTGCAGGCCATAGATGATTATAAATGTGAATGGTCTTGTGATTTGGTCACAATTGCTCCCAAGTATGACTGTTTTAATCATTGAGTGCTGGTAAGAAAAGAACAAAGTCGGACATAACATATAAATTTTGCATTTTCATCAAGCAATGACATGAATGAAGGTTCTGCAGTCACGGGGAGAGGAAAGCAGGGAGGGATTTTAGCCTTCGCAGAGCACGTTACAGCTGAAGGGTGCTAAACCCAATGATCCTAGGCTGATGCAATCAGGACACGGCCACATCCAAAGCTCTGGTTTGAATTCAGCAAAATCATGTTATTAACCACACAGAATGAATGCTGTTAATTTGATGTTTATTGGTTTTGTAGTTTATAATTAAGAGCTACCAGAATAAGTGAATACTTAATTATAAGTTTTATATTTTAGGAACATTATTCTAATTATCTTCAAAAATAATTTAAATTGTCACAGATTGCTCAAAATATTTTTTTCCCTTTAAAAATAGGGCTATACCTTACTGAGACTTAAGGAACACTGCCTTAGAGAATCAATTAAAATGCCGTTAACGCTAATAAAAGATTTCAGTAATAAAGACAGATACAAAGTAAATACACAAAAATCGATAGCATCTTTAAACACCAGCAGTAAAAAGTTACAAAATATAACGGAAAAAGATAATCACCATATTAGTAGCACAACAAACAATAATCAGAAATAACATTAATAAGAAATATTCAGGGAAGACGTGTGTGTGTTGGGAGGAATTACTTAATACAAAACTTTATCTAAAGACTCAAGAGTATTTCAATTAATGGAAAGGCATTCATGATAGAACTAAATAATGTTGAAAAGGCAATTATTCTGAAATTTAATTATATGTTTAATTTAATTATAAAGTCCACATAGGATAATTATTGAAGTATGACCATATTAATCAGGCAGAATATAATGGTGAAAATAGTCAAGAAAATTTAGAATAAGGAAAAAAATAAGAAGGTAGGTAGAAAAAAAATTATATGATAAAATTAACATGAATAATTAAGTAAATTAAGCAGTTATCTTTCTAGCAGAACTTCTTGGATCTTTCTATATGCTAATATGAATTATGTCTGAGGAGGAAAGATGACAGAAAAGTATTCAGTATTTACCAAGTGTATCTGAACATGAAACTCTTCTCTATAAAACAGTTCCTATATATATCTCCTGTATGCCACAGAACACAGTTTGAGGACTCAAAATACTACAAATGAAAGAGTCTCCCTGGATTCAGTTTCTTGACCTCCTCACCTTCAACACTCTCTTCCCTCAATCCACTTCAGCTGTTCCCACCCTAGACTTTATCATCATTAGACACCGTACTAGCTCCAGCAGTATCATTTCAAACTTTTTACATTCAAACCACTATCTCTTATGCTTTTGCTTCAGCTGCCTTGATTAGCCCCTGCCACAATTCATTTACCTCATGGAGGCTGCCAATCCATTAATCTACTATTTACATTCTCACAGTTCATCAGCCTTCTCTCCTGTCTTTACTTGCCCCGTATAGTCTTGCTTTTCAATCGTTCCTCTAACCTCAGCTCCCCTGGCTATCTGTTCCCTGATACACTTGTCCAAGTAAAAACACTTAACTTTGTTGAACTCCACTTTCCACTTCTCTGTGCCTTCACACAATCAGTTGAAAGTTTCAGAAAAACAAGTTCACACAACCAGCTATACGGAGTGTCAGAGAGACATTATTACATATTTCTTTTAGCCTCTCTTACTTATCTCTGAGAAGAGTAGGAAAACTTTCTCCTCTTACCTCCAGACTCCCACCAATGTATACTCTCCAGCTCTCATGCGATGACCCCTCTTCATACTCCACAGAGAAACAAACTGTTAGAGTGGGAGACTAGGAACAGGGCTGAGACCCGGATGCTCGGGCTTTCAGATTGGGTGCAGGTGTTAAAGTAAACAGCCCTCAAGCACAAGCTAACTAGGCAACCAGGCTAGGAGCCAGATGCAGGGGTTTGCAGAGTGGGTGCAGGTGTTAAAGTCTAACTAAGGGGGATTAACAACCATAGGCAAGAACTGGCTTCAACCAGCTTTCCAGCTATCTCTGTCACCTTACATGAATTAATTACAATATCATTTGCACTGTGGTTTGAAAATTTCTCTGCCCTCGATATCACCATGACAGTTTTAAAACAACCATCTAAAGTACAAAAATGGGAGGGAATCCAATTCTAGGAATTACTACCCAAATTCTTAGTAAGAGCCAATCCCTTAGCCTTGAATATTCCTCCTCTCAATTAGTGAGACTTCAAAAGACCAAAAACCACACCCTCCCGGTGCAGCCGCTCTTTTCGAGCCTGCCTGCTCTCTTACTCTCGAGAGAGTGTGCTTTTCCTTTCCATAAAAGCTTCTTGCTTTGGCTTACGTGGTGTGTCCTGAAATTCTTTTCCCAACAATCACCAACAACTTGGAAAAACTTCCACTCAGAGGCCACTAAGAAAACTGTCTAATATACGGACACTCTCATCTTTCTACCACCAAATCCACACCCCTACCTGCACCCATCTTTTACTTCTTGTTAAAAAAAAAAAAAAAGGAATGGTCATCTCCCATCAATAGGCAATTTCTCCACTTGTCCTCAGATGTCAAACCACTAGCTCCCTAAAAGGATCCCTCTCTCTCCTTTACATCACAAATCTCTTCTCTATTGGATCCTTCCCATCCACATGTATATATGCTGATATCTCTCATCTTAAAAAATGAACATACATACGTTCAACCACCAAACAACAACCGAAACAAACTCTAACATTGCCCCTGATCTGCCCTCTACTACCGATCCACTTTTCTGCTACCATTCCAAACTTCTCAAACGAGTTGCCCAACATGCTTTTTCCACATTCCTACTTTTAATTCGCTTCTCTACCTACTCCTATCTGGCAGCCCCTGCCCCCACCACTCCCACAGAAACTGCTCTGTCAAGGTCACCAATAACCGACCTCTTGTCAAATCGAATACCATAGATACCTTTCTGATCTAGTGTTTCCCAGCAGCATTTGACAGAATTAGCTCTTCCTCCTAAAACGCCCTCCTAGGCTGCTCCCTCTTTAATGATGGCACCTTCTATCTCACTGGGCACAATCTGTCAGCCCTCTTTGTTGCCTGCACCATCTGCACCCAAACTCCAAACTTCAAGAGTCCTCAGGATTTGATCTGGGCCCATATCATTCTCCCTTGATAATCTCAACCACTTTTATGGTTTATATCCTGATAACTACCAAATTTGTATCTCCAATGCAGAAGTCTCCTTTGAACTCAAGACTTATATGTCCAACCTCCTACTCTGTATCTCCACTTAGATATTTCACAGATATTTCAAAAAGAACATTCCCCTCTCAGAGTAACACCATCACCTACGCAGTTACTAAAGCCAGAAACTCTGGAGTCATCCTTGACTCCTCCCTTTCCTTTACACCACTATTGCCAATCCTTCAGTAAGTATTATCCATTTGACTTCCAGAAATACATCTCGAATCCATTCACTTTCCTCCTCCTTCACTGCTACCACACAGTCTCCATCCTCTCTCCCTGGAGAAGCCTCTCTGGAGTCCTTGTTTCCACTGTGGCCTCCTCTAACACATTCTTCATAAAACAGTGGTTGGGTCACATAAAAATCTGCATCACATGTTATCCCTCTGCTTAGAATCTTTCAGAGTAAATCCTTACAATCAGAAAAAATCTAAAATTCATTAACATTCCGCCCTACCCTTCACAAGGTGGACCCTGCCAGCCTCCTTGACTTCACGATGTGCCCCTTTGCCCTTATGTGCTTAAGCCAAAGCTACACTCCCTAGAGCACACCATGTTCTTTCCAACCTTAAGGCCTTTATACTTCTAGAATCTATTAAAGTCTGTGGCCATTTTATTTGTTTAGTGTCTCACTTAATATCCATCTCCCACACCAGAATATAACTTTCACAAGTTCAAGGCAAGATCTGTTCAGTCTCTTTACTGTTATGTTCCCTGTAATAAGCAGGATGCTTGTCCACAGTAAGTCCACAATAAATACTTTTTAAGTGAGTAAATGAGTAGAAGTACTCTCCTTGTCCACACAGCCTGTTCACCCCGAATGGAGCTCCCAAATTTTCTTGCATCCATCTTAAATTGTTCTGAATAAATATTTTTACACAGCCATGGCCCCTTGATACCACTGCAAGTTATTAATAGCACCATAAGCAACTCTTACAATTCCAAAAGTTGCTTCAATGTACGGACCTGCAATCACCATTCGTTCCATGTCCTCAATTTACCAAAAGACATGTTGATTCACTAAAAATGAGAAAAAGCATTGCAATAAAATGAAATCTCACAAAGCATATCCCGTATCATGCGGCTACTGCCATGGTTATAATCCAAATATTGTAAAATTCAATTTGCAATGGTGCTGGACACATGGCTTAGAATTTGTGTCAGGAACAGCTCCCTGACCTCCCATTCACCTCTCATCAAATGTTTTCAAGCATCATCACTTGCAAGTCCCCAGCCCAGTATGGCAAAAGACTGACTCTCACCAACAAGAGACGACAAGGAAGGCAGCTGCAGTGAGAGAAACCTCTCAGAGCGGGTTTCCATTTCAGGCACCTGGTGCCGAGAAAACTTTTCACTTCTCTATGTCAGTGAAGCCTAGTTTTTGGCTTAGGTTATAGATTGTTTGGACGGGCACCATTGTTGACTTTTTCAATGGATATTGCTCCACAGTAATACTGTGCTCCATAATACATGTGAATATTCACTTTCTTAGCCCCTGTCCTGCTGCCCGGCAAACCCTGTCTTCCCTGTGGGCTGCTGGCTCGTGAGCAAAGCATATGGCCAATAACCTGAAAATGGTTCCATGGGGCTTAAGGAATCCATGGACATTTCCAGCATCTATGAATCCTGTACAACCACAGTCCCCAACCCCCAGGCCGTGGCCCAGTACCAGTCTGTGGCCTGTTAGGAAACCAGCTGTGCATCACCCTCTGAGCTCTGCACCACCTTCCCCCGACCCACGGCACCCCAGCCCTCACCTCCAATCCGTGGAAAAACTATCTTCCATTAAACCAGTCCCTGGTGCCAAAAAGGCTGGGGACCACTGAGTAACATTTTCACTTAAGTATATTTTGAATTGTTTTGATGAACTCTTTATAACTAAATACTGTCATACAATTTTTGTCTCCATTTTTGTTTCTTATTTACAATACATTATGCTAAGAGGTTATATTTTAAGTATCTTTAGCAAATGAGAAAAAGTGGACTTGATTCATAAATGATACGTTCGAGTCAAATGAAGGCAAAATGATATTTATAGCCGGCTTTTCAAAAGAAAACTTAGCAGTGGCTCAAATATAGCAAAAAGAGACAAATGAGTCATCACATCACATTTGGTGGCAATATACACGCCAACTCTGAAGAGCCTGTACCTTACAATTAATGCTTCATACACGTTGCCAGTGCTGACTTAATTTCAGCAAAACACCATCCTTAGTCATGTTAAATGAATGTAATTAATTTTAATTTTATTGGGTTGTAGTTTTGTTTATACTTACCTAGTAAATTGCCTTTGTAGTTGTATAAGGGCTATAATTATTAGGAATATACACCTGATTTTATGTTTATACATATTTAAGAACTATTATAATAAACATAATTAAATCAAGGTCTCTGTTTTCTTGTTCATCTCTCCTTTAAAAATTTGCAAATACCGATCTAGTAATAAAAAGCATGGAGTTCAGAATCAGACCAACCTGAGCTCAAATCCAACCTCTGCAAGTGACTAAAACAGTGGTCTTACAGAGTAATTTACACATTCTCTTTGAACCACATTTTCTCCAGAATGGTTGTGAGCATTGTAAAAAGTGATAAGGTGATATATGCTAACCATTCAGCCTACAGAAGGTGAGAAATAAAGCTTGGTTTCCTGTCATCTGACTCCCTGACTTGCTGTTATGTAAAAATAGCCAAAAAATTGAACTCAATATCCCTTGAATGTTCATCCATCAATGCTATGATATTATATTCATATTAACCCTTTCTATTTTGGTAACACTTAACTATGTTGTGTTAACTCAAAACAACTATCCAAGGTAAGAAATTAAAGCATCATTAACCTAATCTTGTTGATTAGGAAAATTAGTCTTAAAGCGATTGAGACTTGGAAGAATCACATAGTGATACGTGATCAATGGTGTGGCTCATTTTCAGCTCCACCGTCTTTTGACTGAAGTGTCACTGTTCTCTTCACTGTACTATGCCCAAATTTTGATCAAGGTAGTCATTCTTTAAATTCTTTCAACATAATCTTTTTTTTTTTTTTATTCCAAGGTATTGTGAGGGTACAAACATTCTAGTTACACTTTATGTCTTTGCCTCACCCAAACGCAGGTTAAAGGCGTGCCCTTCCCTCCCTTTAGTGCTCCCCGTGTCCTTTAGTTGTAGATTCGCCCCCCCATCCCCCTAATCCCTGGAGAGTATTTCTGCCATGTGATCACCCTAGTGTTAATCAGTTAGTACCAATTTGATGGCGAATGCAAATGGATCCCATTCTTCTGCTCTTGTGGTGCCTCACTTTGGATGATGGGCCTGAGTTTAGTCCAGGAAAGTATAAGAGGTACTAGATCATCGTCAGTTCTTATGACTGAGTAATATTCCATTGTAAACATATACCAAATTTTGGTAATCCACTCATTGATTGACGGGCACTTGGGTTTTTTCCACATTCTTCCAATAGTGAATTGTGCTGCCATGAACATTCGAGTGCAGATGTCTTTATCGTAGACTGTTTTGTGCTCTTTGGGGTAGATGCCTAATAGCGCTATTGCTGGATCGAATGGTATTTCTATTTTTGGCTCTCTGAGGTATCTCCAAATTCTTTTCCACAGAGGTTGCACTAATTTGCAGTCCCACCAGCAGTGTAAGAGTGTTCCTGTCTCTCCACATACACTGGGGAAAAGAATCTCTTTTCAATAAATGGTTTTGGGAAAACTGGATAGCTACATGCAGAAGATTGAAACTAGACCCCCACCTCTCGCCTCTCACAAAAATCAACTCAAGATGGATAACAGACTTAAACCTAAGGTATGAAACCTTAAGAATTCTAAATGAAGATGTTGGGAAGACCCTTTCAGACATCGGCCTAGGCAAGGAATTCTTAAAGAAGAACCCCAAAGCAATCGCCATTTTTCCTGCCCTGAGTGTCCCACGCTGTTTCTCTGCAGATTCACAACGCTGTTCTGGGGTGGGGGGAGTGATCCACCTATGTGTAGCCATATGAGTTCTTCACCTCCTTCTCCGGGAGCAGTGAGCCAGGAGGCCACCACTAATCCACCATTTTTTTCCTTCCATTTGTTAACTATTTAAAATCACTACATCATACTGCCATATGGCATATGAATACATATCAAAGGGATAAAAAAAAGTATCACCACACCAAAAGATTTATTTTCTTATCCACTGACTTAGCTACTACTAGCTCAATCATTGCCAGTTCAAAACACAGTCTTCTTCCAGGAAGTACAAAAAAATCTCCTTCTGATCTTTTAATGTACTCCTTTTTTTTTTTCTTTTGAGACAGGGTCTCACTCTGTGCCACAGGCTGGAGTACAGTAGCACCCTGAAGATCAGTGCGGCTGCAAACTCCTGGTCTCAAGTGATCCTCCCACCTCAGCCTCCTGAGAAGCTGGGACTACAGAGGCGCATGCCACCGCACCTGGCTAATTTAAAAAAAAATTTTTTTGTAGAGGTGAGATCTCATTATGTTGTCCAGCTTAGTCTCGAACTCCTGGGCTCAAGTGATTCTCCCACCTTGGCTTCCCAAAGTGCTGGAATTACGGGCATGAGCCACTGTGCCTGGCTTTTGGTTTTCATTTTCAATGTTCTAGCACACAACAACAAACCAGACTAACTTTACACCTCTTTCTAAAATAACACTTCTGATTACAAAAGATTAAACTCAAATAAAAGGACTGGCATTTCAAAGGAAATGGAAGAAATACAAAGCAACTGAAGTGTTGGTATCTTCACAAGTGATAAGAGGAGAACCTTTTGGGATCTTGCAATAAATCAATTTGAATAGCTTATATGACACACAGTTCCAAGCAGCTATTTTGAATACACAACACACAGTTACACTTCAGCAAAAAGGAGCTCACTCTTGCCACTTGCTACATTTTTTTTAAACAGGCATGTTGGGGTTTTTTTTGCCTTGTTCATGGCTATTTGATAACATTTTTATGAGTATCCACTCTCTAGTTCCTTTCATTTTATTTTTATCAGAAGTTTAGGCAGTAAGTAGAAAATGTAGGTAGCATAAATAGCCCTATTTTTAGAGAAATCTGGCTATCAATAAATATATACTTAAACATGTCTATCAGGTTCCAAAAGACTGTTGAGAAACCCGAACATTGATTCAGAAAAAAAACTGTTCTACAAAATGCTATCAAGAAATATCTGTTTTATAAAAAGAAATATATTTATTTAATGTCAAACTATACTTTTGAGACATCTTAAAAAGGAACTTTACATAAGTAATTGCAAGATTTTGTTATTTTAAGGAAACAAGTACATGTGTTAATTTTGGGAGAGATGTTTATATTTTATATTCCAGTGTCACCCTTCTATTTATGAAAAAAAGATTTGAAAATGGTGAGTCACAATTATCAGGAGAATTCTCTATCTTTAAAAGTGTTCAAACTATGCCTCTTTCCCATCAGGTTATTCTTGGTTTCTTGGAATGGACAAAGAACAAACTGTCCCAACCCACACACTGTTCCCAGTGGGGACTGGATGTCTATCAACTCTGATCCTAGGCTTGGAAAAAAAAGTATCACTGTGTCAAAGATTACTGTGCTGACGTATCAAAGGAGGGAAATGTTGTAAACTTGTGGTAAGAATAAAGAAAGGAACAGTCATTTTTTAAGAGGGAATTAATTTGTCCTTAGGGAAATCAATAAAAATATTTATAGAATGTTCTCATCTTAAAACTATGTCTTTAGTGTCTTTGAAAAAAAATAAAAGCATCTTTTAAAAAAATCCACACATATTTTAAAAATTTAGTAGCATATTATAGTTACATACACTTTCATGCTCATACACACATGGTTATTTTTGCTGCACAAAAAGCGTTAACCACTTTTCCAAAACTTCATTTTTCCTTTAGTTTTCTGGTCATGTCAAGATATAGATAAGGTTATTTAACTAGGCTACACCTTGGGAGAGAAAGCAATATGTAAAAGTAGGCTTGTGCTTATTGCATTTAACTAGAATTTCTAGAATAGTTAAATAGTAATAGTTTTAATGTCTTCATTTAAAAATTTTTTTAATTTATCAAGAATGACCACAACTGAATAGATGTTATGTATGACTTACTGAGATGAAAAAAAATGCAAGTGTGAAAGATTCAATAATTTTTGAACATGAATCTCAAACATCCAACCCCAGCTATAAAGTTAATATTTTAATACATGTATCTGGATGTCAGACATAAGATTTGGTTTGCAGACTAATTTTGGAATTATTCCTTTTTCAACACGATACACAGTATTGAAAGAAATAGAAACAGATTGATCATTTATAGTAAAAATATGTTTATATGGAGAAAAGAATGCAGAGCCCAGGAGAGGCCCACAGTGAGGGACTGATAGATGGCCATCTCTCTCTCTCACACACACCTTTTATATACTTTTATCATATAGAGAAAATAGGAAATATCTTCCTGGCTCTAGTTTTCCAAGAGTTTTTATATATCAAGTATAGGTAAAACAAAGTAATTTTATAATACTTTAAGAAAATATAATTTGGAGATTAAATAGACATGCCATATACTATTAATACGAGGTAAAACAAAATAAAAATTATTTTATAATTACCTTCAGTTTTCCAAATATATCTATACAGCTGCTCACCAATACAAACTAGAATAACCCAAAGTTGGCCACAGTATCTTTTCTTTTAGTTTATTTAAACATGGTTTTCATAGAAACTATTTTATGAAAAATCAAATTTAAATTTATGAAAATATGAAGTCTAAATCACACGAAATCTGAATTTGGAGGGTAAATCTGAGACTGCTATTGGCAGGTGATTACATTAAACTAGTGTGATTGGGCATATATTTGAGAATAGCGAATATGAGGAAGAAAAGCAGGGAAGTGATGATGATGATGAGGATGAAGATAACGGCAGTAAATATCACTGACTGCTTATCATGTGTCATACATTGGTCAGAATCAACCAGGGTTTTTCAACCTTGGCAACGCTGATCTTGTGGGCCAGATAATTCCGTTGTGGGGGGCTCTCCTGTGCATTTTAACATGTTGCTAAGCATCCCTGGCCTCTGCTCATTAGATGCCAGTAGCATCCCCCCAGTTACGACAAGCAATGTCTCCAGACAAAACTAAATGTATCTCTAAAACAAACAAACAAACAAACAAAAAAACCCTAAATGTCCCCAGAGGAAGAAGGAGGGTGCAAAATCACCCCTGGCTGAAAACCACTAAACTAAATATTTTATACGCATTATCTCATTAAATCCTCACACTTATCTGGGGAATCAGACACTATTATTTTTTCTCCCCTTTTCAGATACTGAAATATAGAGAGGATTACTGAATTGTTGAAGGTCACATGGCTGGTTAAGTGTTGTTTGACAATGCAAATTCCAGTATATCTGGCTCCAGAGTCTGCATTTAATCATCATAATATATTGGAATATGAGTAGAAATATATATGTTAGAGAGTGGAGAGAATTTCCTGTTTCTCCAAATTATTTAGAAGATGGGAAACCAGGTGAAAATCTTTGCAATCTATGAAGTACCATGCAAGTGTAAAGGACTATTATTTATATTTAATAATATTTAATATCAGTAGAACCAATAACAAACAGCATTTTACTTAGTAGTGTTTCTAATTCACAGAAGAAACTTTTTTGCCTCCATGGGAAACTTACGGTCCACTGGAAGTTGTTTGTGTCTCTGGCTATCTCGCACAATACTGCCACCGCTGTCACTGGAGCTGCTGTTCTGACGGGTTACATTTGCCGGGACCTTTGACACAGGAACAGGTGCTGGAGCAGAAGGTGGAAGAGGGACAGGAACAGGAGCTGGTGTTGGAGGAGGTGATGGAGCAGAGGGCGTATCGGCTGGTCTTGGACCATACTCCATCCTTTGTTTCTATGAAAAGACAAATAATTAACTTGAAAATTTTAAAAACATAAATCTAGGCTAGGAAAACAAATTATACTTCAATAGGATATTGTTGGCTATTTATTTGTAAACCAATAACAAATTCATCTCTAATCCTGTGTGATTAGATATAGGTATAGTGATCATTAAAAATCGTCTTTTAAACATTCTACGTATTTGTTCAAAGTCAAAATGTAAGTTAAGAAGTCACAAGGATAAGCCAATAGCAAACAGTAGTACTGTAGTAATAAATGTCAAGAAAACTGAATTTGGACTTGGAATCACACAAGACCAGGGTAGGTTAAAAGATTTCTGATTATAATTTGTACTAATAATAATTTCTAACTTCACTGGAAATCTATAAATGTCAATAGCATAGGCATCACTTATTCCTTATTTTCTGTAAGTATACTATATATTCAAAGATTTTTAATTCTGTTCTTTCCAGCAAATAATTTAAAATGTTGATATTAATTTTTTCAAGGCATAATCCTTTCTGCCATCATCTTCATGCAAATTTATTAAAATTAGAAATTTTGCCTGTTAAAATGGGAATGTTGTGGGGTAGACGGTTGTGAGGGTAGTGGTATGGTCTTTAATTGGCTGCAACTCACAAGCATATACTAGAAGAAAGGTATGTGGAAATCTGTATTAAAAAAGGTACATGTAATAAAATGCTTTTCAATATTTCTTAAATCATGATGGTTACGCCATTATAAAACAGCATTTGTATATATTTCATATTTAAATACACATAATAGTTACGACTTATAAATCTAAACAAGATAATTTTAATAGATAAACTGCATTGTAAGAGGCTCCAAATTCTCAAAAGGCACATTTTCTTTGTAGAATTGAAGATGCACGGCCATGACTTGTAATTGAGGTAAAGTTTAGATAATGCACTAACACAATTTTAATTATTCTAAAATTTAGGATTAGTACGTAAAATGCAAAAAACCTTTTGGTAATCTGGTCCTTTGATTAGAACAGTATTTACTTTTAGGTTCTAAATTGGCCCAAATATAAGGCGGCATTGATTTTAAGAGTCCTCCCCAATTTCCACAGAGATCTAAAACAAAAATGCACACCACACACACACACACACACACACACACACACACACACACACATCATTTTTAATTAAACCATTACTCAAAAAAACAACATATCAATCTTCACCACAGTCGCCTTCATGGCAAATAATCAACATCTGTGGAAACCTGAGTGGGAAGGAGTCCTCATTCTTTTCTGCTGCCTCTTTAAAAAGCTGCCACTCACCAACCAGTGGGGTGGAGAAAGTGGGAAGCGTATTATGCAAGGATGGAGTTAGAACTGAAGGAGGTGTTTATAATGCTGGTAGATATTTAGGGGAGAAAGAGGGCAAGAAGGAGAGAGGTAGGGAAGGACGAAGGGAAGGAGTAGAGGGATAAGATTCTCCGAGCAAGCCACGGAGTTAGATGGAACAGAAAGAGATTGCTAATCCCCACATTCAAGGTCTAGAAACTCAATACTAATGTATTCAGTCATATATTAGAGTGTATCATTATTATAATTATACCCCACAAAATAATCTTCCTATATTTGGGCCAATAAAATATTTAAGGCAATCAAAATACAGCAAACATCACCAAAGTGTAATACTCAGCACACACCAAAGTCATCTGATTAATGTACAATGTTCCGTCGACAAGACTGTCTTCTGCATGTAATTTCATCAGAAGCCATGAATTCTCACATTAGTATTTCAAAAGCGTCAGAGTTTAAATTATTGCTTTTAACACTTAAACAAAAAGATGCCATGAGCTCTGCATTTCATGATATGATTCATATTTTCTGCTTTCATAAAAACAAGAACAGCAAGTGTTTTGCTATCCATCAAATAATACTGTGAAAAACTGAATACACTGTGTGTTATTGTCACAATCAAGCCTGAAGACAAGCTCACCAAATGTTCTGTGCCTCATTTCATTCATCTGTCATTACTACATAATGCAACTTTATCAATATGATCTAACATAATAAGCTTAAAAATATATATATTTGATTAAAGTCAAGAAAACCCATATGAAGATTTTTTATGACTTATGCCACAAATTATATTTACTTGCACATTTTCCTCTTTTCTTAGTCCTCTCCTCCTGTTTCATGTTTCCAACCTCTGATGTGAAAAAGAGGAAAAATACTTTCCTTGAATCATTACAACCTGTTCTGAATGGCAACCAAGACAGCTTTTCCATGGAAACTGGTTTGTAATTCTTGGAGTGAAAGAAACAGAATCAGCATTGACTCCTGAAGTCGCTTTTCTGTGTCCCTCCCTAGCCGCTCCACTCCTCTTTACCTGCCACCCAGCTATGCTCTTTCCTTTATTATTTCTGTCTCTTGGTTATTACTGGTTGAAGCTATAGAATTGATGATTCCAGTGTACGTTCAACTTATGGAAAGTCTTGGAAGACAGAACTGCACTCTGACTTTTTGCTCCTAAACCAATGGAACTGAAGCTCCAAATCCAAAAATGAAATTTTGACCAATTCTTCTCAGTTTTCCCAGGACTTTACCAGTAATTAGCAATGAAAAGTCCCACATCCCCGTAAAACCCTCAGCTGGGGGCAAACAGGGATGGTTGGTGAACCTGGTGTGGACCTACTCTTGTTCTGTAATTGTCACTTCCTAACTCTTGCCTGTGATTCCACACATACAAAGTTCTATTTAAAACAAAATCTTTCTTTTTATCTTTCTCTGAAAGACAAAATTACTAGACTTCATAGGAAATTTACTTTCCTATTGATAATTAAGTTGGAATGAGTCACTTTTCTTTAGCAACCAAAGCTGAGTAGAAATTCTCAAGGATTAAAGAATGTTATTGAGAGATAAGCTCCTGATTCATGCAAAATACTGCTTCAGAGGGGAAATTATGCAAGTAAGCCCAACAAAGCCATTAAAATTGAACTGTTCTTAAAAATTTAACCTACTCTGAATTACACATTTTTCTTCTAAATTTAGTCTCTTTGGAACTCTGCAGTGAAAACTAAGCACAGCTGGAACATTTGGAGAGTGTTAAGTCCAGAGACTGAATCAAAAAAATTATATTAGAAAAGAAGTGCCATGAGGGAAAGAATGTGGGTTACCTCTGACAGCTCGCCAAGTAATTGCTATTAGGAAAATGGAGCAAATCACATCAGATGAGAAAATTAAGACAAAAGATGGAAATAAAATAATATTAATTATAATTCACAACAAATATCAGGAAATGTGAGCAATTTAGCTTTTGACAATAAAATTACGTGCCCACAAATCAACCAGTGAAGGAGCTTGTAAATATACAATTAATTTCCATCATTTTTATCTAGCCATGTAAAACTAATATAGATTAAAATACAGTATAAATGGTATAGAGTATTTGAAAAGTAACTTGGTGTATTAAAGTATTATGTTTATTAAGATATAGCTTCATTTTATTCTTATATCTTATATGGAATACAATTAGAGTACATTAAATGTAAGACTAATTCTTATTTAATAGCTGATTTTGCAAAAGGAAATACTGCATGCATCATGGTGTGATTTTAGTGAGCTTTAAACTTCTAAGCAGTCTAAACAAACACAGAACATTGTGTAATTATGTACATGTGCATGTTGGACCGTACTTACTTTATATATGTATAAAATATATATATTTGGAGTGGGTATTATTCAAATTATCACAAGAAATATCTGAGAAAATGTCAATACATGAGGCAGAATAAAAAGTAAACATCCTTATCTAAAAACTTGCCTCTAATTAATGAGCAGAGTCTTCTGAGATTAATTTTTAAAAAACAAATTTTACAGAACAGAATATTATAAGGAAATTGGCCTGGCTGGAAGACAATGAAGGCATCTCTAATAAAGTAATCACTCTTTGTCCAGCAGTATTTGAATGTCTGGTTTGAGCTTAAAAACAGAGCATTCATAACATGGGCTGAAATTAGTAGGGTTACTTGTTTAGTAGTTACCTGTAGAAAATATTTCCAGTTTTAATACAGGGCTACTTAAACATCTATACAAAGACTAAGAGAATCTTATCTAGCTAGAACTGTGGAGATCACACAACTGACCCCCTCTATTTCACAGCCAAGTAGTTGGAGCACAGAAAAATAAAATGCTCTCTTTAAGGTCACACAGCTGGTTAGCGGCAGAACCAGGACCAGAACCCTCATTTACCAATACCTAGACTGGGACTTCTCCCACAGTATCGTAATATCTTTTGGTAGGAAATAGAAAAGACAGGAAACTTTTTGCTGAATTCACAAGACCATAAAGACTGGACATTCATAATTATTTGTTATCTTGGTGGATTAAGAGTATTTGTAATAATAATTAACACATAGACTTAAAAATAAACAAAAGACTTCTTTATTCAGGCCATTGGGCATGTTAGAAATAACAGCAGAGGGGTTGGCTTCTGCTCCTGGCACATAGCATGAGAATCTAAATGGGTAAAAGGGTAATTTTAGTAAATGAACAGTCACAGTGCTAGAGGTCTGGGAATCAAGTCAAAAGAAAGATCAGGAAACTTTATGTGGCAAGTAGATTCCAGGTGGGGAGAAAGCAGCCTGGATGGCCATCTGTTGCCCAGCTAAAACACGCAAAGCCCTGGAATGCTCTACAACAAAAGTCTTATGAGAAGACATGTCATTTCTCCACAATCTCTCATAAGCATTCTTTCTTTTCCCTGGGGTTTCATTCGATCTCTTCTTATGTTTGGTATCTTTTGAAAATTCTTTGTTACCCTCTCTTTTATTTTTAAAACTTTGCTGAAGCCATGGGGGAAACACATTAGTTGGGAATGGTTGTCTTTAGAGAGCTGTTAAAAATCACATCAAATGTGAGGATATTAAATAGCCTGGCCTCTCAGGGACACCAGGTGGCAATTCAACACCTATTCACTACTGGTGCCAGGTATGAGCATCCCTGTCATCAGAATAGGATCTCTGACAAAAGTGTGTGAACAATAGGCAAGGGCTGTACTTGTGCCTTTTACCCAGAAACTGCCATTATTAATATACACTTCTTTACAGGAAACATAAGGGCATAAAAATAGGAGTCGCAACTGTGTCCATTTAAAAAATATTTGATGACTTAGAGATGTTGCATGAAAATAGTTTATACATAATTCCTTTATTTCCACCATTTATAAAATGTTGTTTTTAAGTAAATCATATAATTTGGGTTATTAGCCTTAAATGATAAAAAAATGAAAGAATCAATGAAATTCAGGAAATGGATACATAAAGTGAAAATCCAATTCCAAGGATTGTGACTGCTCAGATCAGCTTTTATCACGGTAAAGCTACTTTTTAAAAACATCACTTAAAGCATTCATGTAGTGAAAAACTACATGTTTATACAAAAAGGGAATAGTACTCACTATTCCCTGGAACAGCAGAGTGCATCGGAGCGTGGACTCTGCCAGCGTGCTGTGTCCCATTCTTGGCATCCAGAGCATGTAAACGTGGGCAAGTGATCTCTCCTGTTCCTTAGTACCCTATGTAAAATGTGCCTCCTTCGCAAGGTTGTTGTGCGAATTAAAGGAATTAGTATTTGTGAAGTGCTAAAACAATGCCTGGCACAACAAGAGCACGGACTACTGGCATTATCTACTTTGGAATACATTATCATTGCTATCTATGAATGTGAAGCTAGTTTAAGCAATAAATCATTAGTTGTATTTCTGCAGCACAGTACAGGGATCTAAAACATTTTTGTCAGAGGAAGTTTCTTTACATTTCTTCAGACTTTTGATATCGTTGGATGGAAGAGACACATGGAAGGGGAAAAAAGTGTGTGGGCTGTATCTGAGGAGGAGAGAAGGGTCGCTGCTCTTGATACAGCAGGAACATAGGAAAGAGTGAAGCCACGGCAGATGACTTGGGAACTCATTGCCACACAGCAGCCTTTCACAAAGGATTTGCTCAGAGCTGAGCTTTCTATCGTTCTTTTTTATCAAGTGCAAGACACTGGCACTCAACAAATATTTGAGGAATGAAAGAATAAAAATGATGAGTAAGACATATACTTGTAATCCAGTCAAGTTTTATAAGGTTAGGGTATTAGGATCACTGGAATCTACACAAATACGGTAGTATCTTTATTGTCATTCTGAAATAGACTGCAGGATTTTTTTTCTTAGATATTTTAGATACAGGTATCTGTTGATACTGTCATAGAGATATAAAAATAACTGGCATATATTTCCAAGGATGTTTTCTTTTCCATCTT
>CAUYSK010035282.1:0-18886 GCA_963575035.1 Avahi laniger | reverse complement strand
GCTAAAAATATATATAGAAAAAATTAGCTGGGCATGGTGGCACATGCCTGTAGTCCCAGCCACTTGGGAGGCTGAGACAGTAGGATTGCTTGAGTCCAGGAGTTTGAGGTTGCTGTGAGCTAGGCTGACGCCACGGCACTCGCTCCCGGCAATATATTGACAATCTGTCTCAAAAAAAAAAAAAAAAAACAAGTTGGTACTTTAGCAACATGTCAAAGTATTAATATAGCGCTAAATGGGGGGAAGAACATACAAAATTGTATGTACAATGTTATTATAATAATATAAAAATAAGGATTACAGAAAAGGCTAAATGGAAGAGTACTGAAACAACAGTAATGTGATTTTCTTGATTTTCTTTACTTTCCAATTTTTTGGTAATACATTTCATTAATAATTAGCCAGATACTCCTACCTCCTACCCTGGTTAACACACAAACACAACACACACATACACACAGAATAGCCAAGAACTACTGTGAACTTTAGTAACATGAACATTCTACCTTGGTGCTGCACTGAGGATATAATTTTCTAGACAATTAGAAATATTACCTAAGACTTACAATACAGCATTATGCACTTAAGCTGAACCACCAGACTTTTCCAAGTTTAAAATCTAGTTACTGGAAGATATGACCATCTGTTCTTAGGTTAACACCTAGAGAAGAATACTAGCAAGAGTTGTATATAACTGCTTGCAATAAATATATTCATTGTTGGTTTTCTTTATTCACCAAAAGAAATAATTTTAACAAAACAAGAATGCTATACTATCATACTTTGAAAAATAGACCTAACATTTCCACTAGAGAGGAGACTATTTAAGTACTACAGGTGGATATGCCCTCTTGAAGTTGGTACATCACCACATTCACTGTCTCAGTATTTTGTGATAGAATTATTCTTTTTAAAATCATAGACATTCAGATTTCCACTGTCCTCCAACACATGGAGGCATCACTGTCTAGAAAAAATGAGGAGCAGTGCAACAGACTGTTTACCAGGAAAAGTAGTGAGAAATGTTCTTGAGCTGATTTTGACATCCAGAATAAGTAAGTCAAAGGAATTAGTTATTTCTCCACTGATATCCATATGTCAAGAATTACTAACAACGGCTGGGCACGGTGGCTCACGCCTGTAATCCTAGCTCTCTGGGAGGCCGAGGCGAGCGGATTGTTTGAGCTCAGGAGTTCGAAGCCAGCCTGAGCAAGAACGAGACCCCGTCTCTACTAAAAATAGAAAGAAATTAATTGGACAACTAAAAATATATAGGAAAAAAAAAAAAAAAACTAGCCGGGCAAGGTGGCGCATGCCTGTAGTCCCAGCTACTCGGGAGGCTGAAGCAGGAGGATCGCTTGAGGCACTCACTCTAGCCTGGGCAAAAGAGTGAGACTCTGTCTCAAACAAAAAAAAAAAAAAAGAATTACTAACAATATCAGAGTTAAATTTTTTACAGTTGAAAACATTTTACAGTATATTTTCTTTGATAACAGTTTTTTGTAGACATATCTACTTCTAAAATCCTAACAGCAGGCTATAATGATGTTAATGTTTCCTTTACAAGGCCAGCTCTTCTGTGTTTAGCCTTTGAATTTTAAATCTGAGAAAGAGGAAGAAAAATATTTAACACAGCAATAGAATTCTCCAGGAGCCAGATGATGTTCACAGACTATTTATGGAAACCCTGCTTCCTTTGCATCAACCTTTTCTTACGTTTTAGTACCTAACTAGAATTTTCCAAGTGACATATGCACTTTATATTTGAACTAAAAACCATTTTCTATTTAACAGTTCTGTTCAGACTCAACTAAGACCATCAAATGAAATGCAGTTAGTGTACAAAACTAGTTTTCATCATAGATTTAAAAGGCAACATCTCCAATATGGAACTCATTTGTTACAACTTTCTATCATACCCTTCAATAATTATGAATACAAATGTAATTTTTAAAAGTATCTATAAAAGCACTTGTTATTGTAATATCTAAAACCTTTCCAAAGTGAACGTGTCTATTGAAAAATTTAAATCTCAATTCTTTTAGTATTATAAATTTTTAATATTTTGATAGTACTATAACAGAAAAGTTTCTCGACTATTAAGCTATCAAATATTTACAACAATATAGTTTTATAAAATTTACATTTAAAGACAAAATACAACCGTGTTTTAGAGAAGCAAGGGAAGGAAAGCCGTACTACTACAGATTTAACTGGAACAGTTATCTGGAAAAATTTTATCCTGCATGTGAATTAACTGTATATTTTGTCTACCTTTTCATCATTTACCCTTGTAACTTGATATTTATTCACCAGTTTCTACCTCCTCAAAAAGTTCCAATTTTAAAAGGAAATGTAATCCCCTGACCAATCTTTTCTCTTTACTTGGCTACAACAGTCAACAAAAAGCAGTCCTAAAAATGAAGGGGCCTGACATGAGAAGCTGAGACTATGAATTAGGTTTTCTGCTCACTGAAAGCAATCCTGTTTAACAGTGTCTCACAATTCTCAAAATGCTTCAAGTAGGTCATCAGAGATTGTATTCTGAAAGATGATTTTCTATTAACTCTCTCTGAAGGAAAATTTTCTTAGGTTTAAGGGAACAAATTCATTAACTAAATTCCTCAACCACCCTATCCATAAAAGAACTACAAGGAGATGAGGAGATATTTATGAGCACATGTGTTGTCGACCAACTGTTTCACTGTCGTCCAGATCCATTCCCCTCCTTAACACCTTACAGTCTGGTTTCCAAAATCATTTCTCAAAACTGCATCTGGGAATCAAATGCTTAACAATCCTTTTCAAAGTCTTCATCCTGCTTCCCTGCTTCTTGAAACACCTCTTAAATCCTCCCCAAGAGGATAACCATCCAAAATTCCTATTGACTTCTTGAGGTAACTTCTTTTTTCTCATTTATTTCTCATTGCCAAACTCAAGAACTCTATGGTTAAGAGCACAGACTTTGGAGTCACAATGCCTGGATTAAAATCTTGACCATATACTTACTCTCTGTGCATAAACACAGGCGCAGAAAATATATTCTTAGGTAATACTTTTATATTCTTAGGTTCTCTTATTTGTAAAATGAGGATAATAACAGTACTATTCCACAGAATTGTAAGGATAAAATACAAATAAAGCACTTACATAAGAGCCTTGCTAAAATAACCAAGTGTTAGCTAGCAGTAGTATTAACAGTAGCAAAAGTAGTAGTAGCAACAGCAGCAGCAAGTGATAAGTAAGTGTCCAGTAGTAACAGCTGCTGCTACTACTACCATTACTATTACAACTACTGTAAAATTTAGTCTTTTGGAGAAATCAGTCTCTCTTACGGATTTAACCACAAGCTTCAACCCTAGGCTAATGACTCCTGAAAGATGGTCCAGTTTCTTATTTCCAAATTCCTATAAATCAATTCCATTTGAAAAGCTTATCATTGGCTCAAATTCAAAGTAACTCAACAAACTTATCATCTCACTCCAATCCTCAACTTCTCCATTTAGATTTCCTATTCTAACGCCACACTACTATTCATTCAGTCTCCTTAGCTCAAAACTTTGGAGTCATCTTAGATTCCTACTTTTCTTCTGCCCTTCCAAGTTGATCAGACACCAAAGCCTACAGATTCTACCTTTCCGCTCCTTCCCAGACCACCATCCTAGTCAAGGCAGCCAAAGCCCACAGTCCCTCACATCTGCGTTTCTGTCTTTGCTTTTAAATTTGACTTCCCACTTCATTTCTTTTCTACATAAAACACTAGCTTCCATCACATTATGCTTTCCTATTACTGGGCCTTGTATACCAAAGTCTAAACTCAGCTGCTCACCTTTCACTATTTCAATAGTCAGTTCCTTCACAATCTAACTTCATTTCTGCACTTTGGCAAGAATGGTTTTCAGTTGATTCACACACCCACTGTGGTCACTGTGCTTGTTCATGGTTTTGTAGCAACTGAAATGTACGTTGCCCACACCTTTCCATTTAGGCCCATTCTAGTCATTGAGGCCCAACTCAAAACTCATATCTTCACTGTCATGAAGGCACAGTTTATACTGCTCTCTCTTCTTTCTAACATCTCTCCTTTCCTAGCATGACTCAGTATTGTACTTCAAATACTATGCTGGTCTCTATACTTTACAGCCTAGCAGTTATTATGTCAAAACTAATGTTATTATGTAAAATACTAAATTGTTCATTATTCCCTTTAAAAGCAGACTATACCTTATACTTTTTATTTACCCTAGAGCATCTGTAAGCAGCAGTTATTTAATAAGTACCATGTTGTGCCTTCTAAAATTTTAAACCTGAATTTTGATACTCTAAGCCAGTGGTCAACAAACCTTTTCTTTAAAGGGCCAGGTGGTAATTATTTCAGGTTTTGCAGGCCTCGTATGGTCTCTGTCACATATTCTTCTTTTTTTCGATTATTTAAAATTTTAAAAAATCATTCTTAGCTTGAGGGCCATATATAAACAGGCCATGGGATGGATTTGGTCCACAGGCCATAGTTTGCAACCTCTGTCTCCTCTAATGAGCAGTTTGGTGTCTATAAAGAGCCTCTACAGTTACGCATTTTTATTAATACTTAACTAATTTCTTAAAATGTCGGCAAAGCACTTTAAATGAATTTTGAATTCCAATATAAAACAAGTAACCTCTGAGTTCTTACCAGCTCTTTCAGACTTTTCTTTCTGTTCCCGTAATTCCTCTCCCTGTGTAGTCATCTGTTTGATGCGACTACGAAGTTGAGCGATTTCTTCTTCTTTCATTTCCAAGGTTTCGTGCATCTGACGTTTTGTCTCTGCTATTACCATTCCCTGAACAAAAGTGCAAACTCTAAAGCCTTTGCAGAACAAAACTGCATGCTCAATAGCACAGATCAAATGTAACTTAAAAGGCAGAAAAAATAACATTTCTTACTACTAATAAGTACAGCATAAGAATTATTTCCATACAGGTTGAGTATCCCTTATTCAAAATGCTTGGGACCAGAGTGTTTCAGATTTCAGATTTTTTCAATATCCACATGTGCACAATGAGGTATCTTGGGGATGGGACCCAAGGCTAAACATAAAATTCATTTATGCTTCATAGCTCCTTATATACATAGCCTGAAGGTAATTTTATACAATTATTTTTAATAATTTTGTGCATGAAACAAAGTTTTGATTATGTTTTCACTGCAACCTGTCACATGAGGTCAAGTCGGGAATTTTCCATTTGTGACATCATGTCAGTGCTCAAAAAGTTTTGGATTTTGAGGCATTTGGACTTTAGATTAGGTATGCTTAACTTCAGTATTTCACAAACTGAAGTCTATGTTCTGTTCTATGCCTCTGTTAACTGGCATGATAATCAGGGTGTCTTTGATATAAAACATTATTTTAATAGCAAGTTTAATCCTTTAAGCATTAAAGTTTTTAGTTAAAAGGTTTATAACCTATCTATAAATGTGCTATCATTTTCCCTGTCTTAGTAAACTATTTATAATAAACAAAATATTGTCTTCTGAACTTGACCTTGGACCATAATGAACTACAGTTACTAATCTGTGCTATAACACAGGGATAACCCCAAAGACTGAGAATGTAAGGTGCTTGCTGCCACACTGGACGGAACGAAACTTCAGTACAGATCTACCTGGTTCCTCCTATGACTGCCTGTGGTCCCACCACCACTCCTTACTACGGTCAGTAAAGCAACCCCATTCCTCCAATTTTCTAGTTGCTTCTCTAGTTGCTTAAATCAGTCATTTGGGACTAACAAAAAATGGGGTGGTTTAATTTGTTTCTGGAAAAACAGTTCAGACTTTGTGACAGCTATTTTATGGTCTTAAGAAAATTAATGCCTTACTTGGCAGGGTTTGCTGACCCCTGCTTTGCAGTATGACTTTTCCGGATGGCTAATATTAACGGACAATAACAACCAGGTAAGTGGAGTGTTGTTATATGAAATTTCAAAACAAAATCATGGACCTGCAGTTTCTCCAAAAACCAAATCGCAACAGAATGAAAAGAGAAAAAGAAGGCAATCGAATCTATTGATTAAAAGAAGTCTTAAGAATCATATCAACCAATTGAGATGAAAGAACTTTATTTGGATCCTGATTCACAAAAGAGGAAAAAAATGTATGAGATAATAGGGAAAATCTGAAACTCTAAGATAGCAAATCACATTCAGGAATTATTAAATTTTTAGATGTGATAATGTGGTTATATTTCTGTAAAAATAAAGTCTTTTACTTAAAAGATATATTAAAACACTTATGCAAGAAATGGTAAGATTTCTTGGATTTTCTCTAAAACAATCCTGGGTTGAGGAGGACTGTGGGGGTTGGGAATACACAAAAGAAACAAGATTAGCCATGAGATGTTAACTGCTGAAGCTGGGTGATGAGTTCATAGAAATTAATTTTACTAATATTCCTTCTTTTGTAAAAATTTTAAGTTTTTCATAGTAATTTTTTTTAAAGTCTTAGCTCTCATGAAGTTTTTAAAGTAGAAGTTAGCAAAACAACATTACAGGAAGAATGAAAAATTGCCAATACATTTCAACAGTAGTGCAGCTCTGACACGTTCTTAATTACATGGCCATTTAAAACGTTGTACCTATAAGCCAGCATATTTAAAGAAAATGGTATAGAACAAACTGGAAGCTACTTAGAAAACGGACCCAAGAACCTGGGGTTGAAAGTCTTAAGTTAAAACTGTTCATCCATGAATTTTTCAGTTGTCTTTGTTGCGTAGCTATAGCTGCTGTTCCAACTCCAAACTGCCAAGGGTAAGACATCCCTTCCTCAGTCCTCCAATCTCACCTACACATTCTAAAATTCATTTGTAGAAAGTTTTGTTTATGCTAATATATACATATATATAATCACTTCTTTACTTTTTAGGCAACTTATCTAAGAGATTAATGTCTTTTCATAATATTTGAAAGAACATACTGATATCATTCACATTTAGAATGCCTTAACTATAAATAATTTAACTTTTCTCTGAGAAGTAGTTATGTCCTATAAACAGAGATTTTCTTTGTGACAGTTATTCTAAACTATGAATTAAAATGCTGATTGGGATCAAGATATCACAGAGAATCTGCAGCATCACATGATTAAAAACTAATGCTAACAGAAATATAAATGTAGAAATTAAGAAGATTTTTCATGGGAGCAGCTGGAATAATTTTGGAAAGCAGAAGTATAATTGCTTCCAACTACTGTCAAAAGTGAAGTTTTAGGTCCCCCGACAAATGTTAGTAACATAAGTTTTGTTGTTTTACCTTATCTTGTTCAAGCTGCTCAATTAAGTTCTTTGCATCACGCAACTGAGTGATAAGTTTAGTCTTCTCAGCCATATGAAGGTCCTAAAAAAATTTCAAAAACTCATTTCTATCTCTACTAAAGCTTCTCTACATATGAGAAATCTAAACATACTGTCTAATCTAGATATTTCTTATAATCTAGCAGGAGAAAAGTACATAAGAAGTCACAAAAGCATAGCAAGTACTATGAAGCCCAGGGCACTTAAGTGCCCAAACAAGGACACCTTCCCCACCCATTCTAAAGACAATGGACGAGGGCTTTCCAGAGAGGGTGCCAGTCACGCTGGAGCCTGCAGATCTAGCTTCACAGGATTAAATTAGAGCAAAAAGCATTGCTTTTATACCTTCATCTTTTCTAGTTCTTGAAGTCTTTCATCCAGTTGTTCTTGCAGAGCTTCTTTTTCACTGGTTAATAGTGTACATTGTTCCTTATGCGACTGAATTGTTTCCTTGCAACGCTGAAGAAGATTCTCCTGACGCTTAATTCTTCGCTGGAGTGTTTCCAGTGTTTTAGCAGAAGCTCCATCTCCCACTAACAATAAAGCAGCACAAGCAGGGACAGGCAGTAAGGAATATACGGAACAGGCAGTCTGTTAGTACACAGGAGTGTATTCTTATACCAACACTCTGCTATACCCTAAGCCAGATGCAGTCAGATTGTTTCTTAGAGACAACCCTGGTCAGCTAATAACTTGGCACCCTTCCAAACATTGACTTAGTTACTATTTGATCTTTTTCTGAAGAAACTCAGTAGTGCTTTCACCTATTTTGTGATTCAACCCCATCCCAAATGGCATGGTGCAGTAGCTAACATTAACTGAATCTACCCTCCTTAAAAGACAGTTTGATAACCATCTTTTGTTATTATTTAAAATTACCTCCTGTTTTAGTATCCATCCCAAAAGGATTAATAGAGTATAGTATTCTTTCCAACCAAATTCTAATCTTTTCCTGAGAAGAGTTCTGACAAGGATAGTTTTCTCCATTTCTTTACATTTATAAGTAAAATTTTCACATCCCAGGGGAATTTTGGGACCCCCCCCCCCCTTATAGGTTGGTTGCTCAGATAGCTAACTGCTCAGCAATTTACTCCAAGTTTATAAGTCTCTTTGAGAGAAAAAAACCAGGAAATAAAAAACAGAAATTTTAATGAATATGTACCTCAAAGCATAGGGAGGAATGCAATTGAATTTTAAGACAAAATTTAACTGTGTCTTCTTTTTTCAGTTAAAAAGCAATGAATAGGGTTAAATACAGGTATCTCTGAATACAGAAATATGTAAGCATTATTATTTAAAACCCAAAATATCCAAACAGCTACAAATAGCACATTTATTAATACTGAGCAAAACTCATTTGTTTATATGAAATCCAGCTACTGCTATCAATAAAACAATGAATTTCAATTACAAAAAAAAGTGGTACCACTAGTAGATTATGAAACTTTTAAAATAATTACTTTCTCCTGAATCACAAGAAACAACCAAAAAACAACAAAAACCCTTGCATCTTTCTGGAAATGTTAGAATCAAAGATACTTCTCTCTCAGTCCAGGTCTACCAGCTTACTCCCTGAATCTTTCAAAATCCTCCTCTAGTTTGTTTGTTTGTTTATTTGGAGATGGGGGGGCAGGGTCTCCTTCTGTTGTCCAGGCTGGAATGCACTAATCAAACTCACTGCAACCTCAACCTCCCAGGCTTAAGTGATCCTCCCACCTCAGCCTCCCGAGCAGCTGGGACTACAGGCACATGCCACCATGTCCAGCTAATTTTTTTATTTTTTGTTGAGATGGGGGTCTCGCTATGTTGCCCAGGCTGGTTTCAAATCCCTGGCCTAAAGCAATCCCCCCACCTCAACCTCCCAAAGTGCTAGGATTACAGGTGTGAGCCACCACACTCTAGTTTTTAAATTAACCTGTGACAAAATGAAGCTTACCTACTGGCTCTACATCACTCTCTGTATTCTCTTCTTTAGTGAAGCTTTCAGCCTGTGGTTCCATCTGAGAAAGTGGTTTTGGTATATCAACATTCATAGGGCCATTTCGTAATCGTTGCTTCAGCAGAGAAACCTAAAAAAAAAAAAATGTGCTTCATTAGTAAAAAAATCAAGAGAAACTATGGCAGTAGTATAGCTGTCCCTCAGTGTCTGAGAGGGATTAGTTGCAGGATTTCCTACAGATACCAAATCCATAGATGTTCAAGTCACTTATATAATATGGCATAGTATTTGCATATAATCTACAAATCCTCCATGTACTTTTAATCATCTCTAGATTACATATCATACCTAATACAAGGAAAATACTAAGTAAATAGTTATTATACTATATTTTTTAGGTAAGAATAACAGGAAAAAAAGTTTCATATTCAGTACAGATGTGCTTTTTCCCCCAAATAAATATTTCTGATCTGCAGTTGGTTGAATCCACAGAAGCAAAACCCACGAATATGGATGTGTACAGTGTACTTTCTTTGAAACAGAGCGGGGATAGATTAAATGACATTCTTTTTACCATAGTGAGGGAAAAAAAAATCAAAATAAAAAGCTTACTCCCAATGTAGTTGATATGTTATTAACAATAATATGCATAGTCGAAAGACATAATAAATCAAAAATTATTCTTAAAATTAATTCAAGAAAGGCAAAGAGTTTTAAAAACAGGCCTTTTCCCCTGCCAGTCTGGAACATCTTAGATATCCCGTCAAAATCCCTTTATTTTTCTTTATCCAAAAATTCCACACCTTTTCTTTTACTCTTTTACCTGAGTTTGGAGAACACTGATATACTGATCTTTCTCTTCTAAAGATGCATCAAACTCTTCTTGGAGATGTTTCTTTGCTTGCTGGTCCATTTGGAGCTCCTAAAACATAAAAAGATTTTATAGGTAGTTTTCAATATATGACAAAAAACAAAGTTTTCAAGTTTAAAAACATGATCAACCCAGATTTGCATTTCTCTTAAGGTATCAGCAACAATAATTAGACAATAATCACCATTTAAAGTATTAACATTATTTAAAATATTCACACCAACAAATAATTTTGTTCCTTAAAGAATATGAAGATTCAAGAAGAAAAGTATATTTTCTGGAGCTGTAATAACTGCTGAACTGATAATAATATGGAAAAAATAAAAAATTAAGATAAAAGTAAAACTTTATTTTGAGACATCTTACTACTTGTGTTATTCACTTGATCTAAAACTAAATTATTATATACCAAACAGATAGCCAGCAGAGTCTTGCTCCTCCCAATACATGAAAGGGTTTGATAGATTTCCTCATCTGTCAAACGAAGAGGATGAAATAGCTGATCACCAAACAATAAAATTTCTAGTTCCTGTAATTATCTAAAATGCTGCTTTCTTTAGGTCATTAGTGAGCCTTCCTAACTAAATCCAATGATCTTTATCTCTGTACAATATCAGCCACCAACAATTACTATCCCAACTGAGGTACAGTCATGCATTGCATAAAGACATTCCAGTCAACAATGGACCACATATACAATGGTGGTCCCTTAAGATTATAATACCATATTTGTACGGTACATTTTCAATGCTTAGATAGATTTAGATACACAATACTTATTATTGTGTTACAACTGCCTACAGTATTTAGTACAGTACAGTGCTGTACAGGCTTGTAACCTAGGAACAAGAGACTAAACCGTATAGCCTATTTGTGTAGTAGGCTATACATCTAGGCTTGTGTAAATACACTCCATGACGCTCACACAAGGACAAATTCGCCTGGTCAGCTAAGCAATGCATGCCTGCTTGCTTTCCATGGTTTCAGGGCTCCTGGCTATATTCCTGTCAATTATTGTTTCCTCTTTGTCATTCATTGATTAATCTTCTGTCCTCTGTGTTTGTCCCTTACACTTACTCCCTTAGAATGCCAGAGATTAACATCTAAGACATGTCAGCCCATCAAACCCCTTTTATTGTTCTGGGATTCCTACCTTACCAATTACCTAAACTCAAAATATTCAAAGTCCCACTTTACTTATCTTTGTTGATCCCTGCATATAATCAAATTATTTTATCACTTTCTCCATAATGTTTAGGTCCTATCTTTTTCCACAGCTATAACTACAGCCCAGGACTCTAAAACTTTAGATGGTTAATTTCCTTCAACAGCCTTCTAGAGAGATTTCTTACTTCAAGTCTTCCTCTGATTTCATCCATCCCTCACACATTTGCTAGAATAATTTTCCTCGAACAATATTTTCAAGAACTTATAAGCAACTCCCTCTTCTTACATTGTTTCAAATTTATTAATTCTCAAAATACTGAGGCACTATCTGGAACTAAATGTTCTCTATTCTCCCCCATACCCACAATGCCCCAAGATGTCTAGTACATTCTTTACTGTTCCTCTCACTAATGTCTCCTGGCTTGACATCCCACAGCAGTACTCCCCAAATGCTGTTAATATCCAGAATAAAGTTTTCACCAATCCATGGTGAAGTGAGAAATAGAAGGCCAATGTAGAGAGATTTTCTTACATTTAAATTTCTTTCATTTAAGTAACTGTAATTAATCCTGAGAATATGTCCTTCCTAATTTTTTGGTATCAAAATTTCTCTTTCATAAAATAATGACAGTAAAAGAATCTGGACCCTTATTCTCGATATCTTTACTTAGAAAAGTAACAGTTAGCAGCCCTATGGCAATTCTTCCATCCTCCACTCTCAGAGGGAACTGGAAGGTAATATTTTACTTTAGACAAACCAAAAATGTACAGTTTGGGCAGACTAGGAGTTAAGGTTTTACCTTTTCTCTATCACTTCAAAAGTGGTTATAAGTTCTTCTAAGGTGTTAATCCAAAAGAAGTAACACGAATTTTCATTAAGGAAGCATAACTGTAATTATTTGTATCATTGAGGCCAATGCTTGGTCTTGTCAGCATAAAAATAAATTACCCTGGTTTTCAAAGTCATGTTTGGAATATCTTAAAGTATTATTTGGGGACTATGGTAAATTATATAATCTCTCTTTTGTATCATCACAAAAAATCAGGAACTTGGCTATATAAAAAAAAGTGTTGCAAGAAATTAGAAATCAAACATGATATCAATAAGAATAAAACTTTAATAACATTAAGAAATTCCTATATAATTAATTCTGATGGTTAATTCAGGCAATCATCTGTTATGAACAATAACAACAAAGAATATTCTACGGGACAATATGGCTGGTGTTGATGACATCAACCAACCAAGGGAGAGAATCTCTTCTCCTTTGTTTTTCTTCTTCTTTGTCTCCTCCCACAACTATACCAGTTTTTCTCAATAACTATTTATAGATTTATTAATTTATCTGATCCATTTAAACCTATTTGTACTTTCAAAATACACTATATATCTTAAACTGATAAATTCCATAAATTACACACTGGTAGAGTACCTAAAATATTAAATTTACTTTGCCCGAAAGCTATCTGTTTCAAACATTTCAAAATAACCCTGGTTTTGGTCAGAAAGTAACAAAAAGTAGCAAACCAAAACCCATGAAGACCATTCACAACAAATGGATACAATATATTCCCCTACAAACACCAAAAAATACAAAGGGGTAGAGAAAAAGCACTAACAGCAGTAAAATATGCATGCTGTTGGGATCTGTATAGGAGAAAGCAGAGGGAAGCAACAAGGTATCAGACGGACCTGAGAACAAAAGAACCCCAAAAAGTCAACAGATACTCACTGTAAAAGGCAGCAAGCTAATTTAAACCACTGGGCCAAACCAGTAGTGGTCTTGCCTATTCTGATAGTAAATGGATACACGTGACCCAGAGTAAGACATAAAGGAGCTCAAATAATCCAAACCCTATGAAAAAGTGCTACCCCAAATTACAGTGAACGTAATTTCTACTTTACTTTACCAAAAAAATTATTCACTAGGAAAAACAAAAAGAAGCCTAAAATACTTAACAGAAAGACAATGGTTTAGCCTTTAAAGTTGCCACTGACTGTTCATGCAGACAAATGATATTACGTTTCTAAGTAAGATTCTTGTTTTATTAATTCCAACAACAACAAGTATCTTAGGAAGACCACACAAATAAAAACTGTAAGAATTGATCCCTGGTCTTATAGGCTGGGCTGGTTAGTTATTATAATAACTAATGAAGTGCATATGAAACTACCCTAGCACATATGATAGTTTTAATACATATAAGAGTTTTGATTACTATTTTCAAAGCATTAATCATTAAATCTTACCTCTCTTAACTCTCCAATTCTCCGAAGTGCTTTATCCTGACTCTGACTTAATATACCCTTTAATTAAAAAAAAAAGCTAGTTAAGTAACAGCATGACATAGTAATACAAGCAAGTAAAAAAATAATTATTTTTAAAATATTATAATTGTTTATCCAAAAATAACCTGAGGATGGAAGACAAGACTAAAAAGGTTAATAATGTGACCATGGTGAAAATCTGTTAAAAGTTAAATCAGGCCAGGCACAGTGGCTCATGTTTTTGGGAGCGTGAGCATTTTGGGAGGCTGAGGCAGGAGGATAGGTTGAGGCCAGGAGTTCAAGACCAGCCTGGACAATACTGCAAGACCCCATCTCTACAAAAAAAACAAAAAAACTAGACAGGTGTTGTGGCTCACACCAGTAGTCCCAGCTACTCAGGAGGCTGAGGAAGGAGGATCGCTCGAGCCCAGGAGTTTAGGGTTATAGTGAGCTATGATTGTGCCACTGCACCCACTGCACAAACAAATAAATAAAAGTTAAATGATGAACTCTATAGAACTGTTCTGTAACCTGGCCATAGTAGTAGTTCGCAACTCTACACATTTGTTAAAATGTGTAGACATGTAAACCAAACAAGTCAATTTTAATGTAGATTAATTTAAATAATAAAAAACTGTAAAAGTTAAATCAAATTCCAAATGGCACTTATCTCATTGTAGCCTATAATGTGTGGGATATGTCAATTACCAGCCTGTTCTAAAAGCTTCTCTGACTTAAAAACAAAATAGTTCTTGTCAATATTTAAAAAAAAAAAAATCCCAGGAGAAACTTGCAAAGAGAACATTAAATGACTAAATTAGCAACCATATATAAAAAAAATCAAGCTAAAAGGGTAATATTGAAAGATGAAATTAGGCCAAGTGAGGTGGCTCATGACTGTAAGCCTAGTACTTTGGGAGGCCAAGGCAGGAGGATTACTTGAGGGCAGGAATTTGAGACCAGCCTGAGCAAGAGCAAGACCTCATCTCTACAAAAAATAGAAAAATTAGCTAGGTGTGGTGGCGCATGCCTATAGTCCCAGCTATTTGGGAGGCTGAGGTAGGAGGATCACTTGAGCCCAGGAATTTGAGGTTGCAGTGAGCTATGATGAGGCTACTGCACTCCAGCATGGGCAAGAGTGAGACTCTGTCTCAAAAAAAAAAAAGAAAAAAAGATGAAATGACTCACCCTTTGGAGGGTGGAGGGGGGAATAGGGGGATTCTTTTCACTGGTAAAGGAAGGTAAACTTGGAAAGTTATGGTCTATGGAAACAAAATAACCATATATTCTTATACAACATAAATACACAGAAGTAGATAAATGGGTTAATCTGGAGCTTCACTGATTTGTGTGCGTTAACCATGAAATAGGGACACAGATAGGCAAAGGGTCTGCTTATGACCAAGGAGCATGGATGGGTTGTATTTGTGGGGCTTTGTAAGTGAATAAAACTAAAACCAGGGCTGTTTCCCCCCAAAAGGAATGAACACAGGTTTTGTTTGTTCAGTTTCAAATATAAATTTTTAAACACAGGAAGATGCTATGCTGAGAATGATGAAAAACTGTAGCACATGTTCTGGAGTCTAATTGCCAGGAAATAGATCTCGGTTGTCTTCCCTACCTCTTATATACTGTGCGACAATGAACAAGTCACTCTCCCTTAGTTTCTTCACCAGAAAGGGGCAAAGACTAAATACACCAAAATGCCTGGCACTCTAGTAAGAGCTCAATAAATGTTAGCTAATACAAACAGCATTGGTGATAGTGACGGCAGTACTTGTAATTCTAATTCCATTGGATCTGTCTAAAGGATATTTATCTATTTAATAAAGAAATTCCTAGGCATGCACACATGAGCATGTATACATGTATAGAAAAGAATACAAATCATTGAATTTTATCTCTAACATCTTTGATATTTGAAACTATGAAATCATACCTCTCTACTGCCACTTAGTGTTAGAATTAGAAACATACATCTAGAAATGAAAATCCACAGACAACTGAAAGAAACACAAGCAAGGTACTCACAGAACTTAAGAACAAGGTAACCTTTTGAAAATGAATTTATAGAATATTAATAAGACAATGGGTTAAATCAGAACTACTCCTCACTTAAATGGATCTCATGTTTCAGAAAATATCAAATAAACTAAAAATTCTATTTGTAATCATCTTATTTTTTGTTTATTATGAACAGTTAGAACACTTACTCAGCAATAAATAACTGATGAACTGATTATATTCCAGACCAAAGCCAGGAAACTCTATGTTGTATTTAATGGAGTTAATATTTATGGCAGATTAATTATTTAAAAATAATATACATGGGGAAATTAATTTTATCAAGCTCATTTAAAAATAACTTTTTGGTTATGTATATAAATTAGCTTCTTTGAATGGGACAAAATGCTAAACGGTTTTAAATAACTTTTACTTTAAAAAATAAGACTATATTTTATGGGGAAAAAAACCAGCAAATTGATGGCAACATTTGAACTGGAATAGATACTTCCTCATAGCTCTGATGTATGAGTTATCACCTAGGATACCTGGTGGGAAATTTCTGGCCACAAACAGGATGACATGGTGGGGCCACAGTGGGTCACCGAGAAGAGATACATGGCTTCTTATCCCTACATACTTCACCAAGAGTTTTACAAGCAGCAGCCTCAGGAAATAGCTATTTTAGATGAGAGGATGCTTTGATTTGGACCCTGATATAATGATAAGAAACAGAGATGTCTGCAAATATTTAAAAAGTACAAGGAAAGCAAAGAAGGTTGAATGTCTCTTTACTACTAACACAAGGAAACAACCTACAGAATGAGACACTAGGAAATATGCTTGAAAGAGGCAAACATGTCTTAAATTCAAACCTCTTAAACACTGTAGAGATCTATAACTCAAGGAAGCTCATCCCTAACAGAGGTAAAATTTCTAGGATCTCTCATTCACTCTTTATCAAAATCCCTAATAAAGGTAAAACAGGTGAACTATTTTGATCATATGGAGAATTATTTAAAGGGGAAGGTTAGAAATATCTTACATTAAGACCTTTTCTAATTTTAAAATTATGTATGACTCAATAACACAGCCAATAAATCACTTACTTGTAATTTTTTCTTCTCTCTTTGAAGTGTCTGATACACTGTAACAAGCTAAAATAAAGTCACCAACAACATTAGTCATTCCTTATCAAGGAAAAGGAAGCAGGCAAAAAAACAAACAAAGGAAAAACATTAGTAATTAATTATTCTAACCTCTCCTAAAATATCTCTTTGATATCTCTTAAAAGTCAAAAAATAAACAAAATAGAAGAGTCCTTTATAGATAATTCAACCCAACTGGATGCGTAACAGTCAATACTAAATAACATAGGATATATATTTCTAAAAAATAAAATGTAACTTGACTAGGAGATATCAAAGTTTCTATATGAAACATACCTCTTTAAATGCTAGTACTTAATTCATAGGTGGGGATTAAAGCCTTGCCTAAAGGTAAGAGGCTACTGGAACTACAGTCACAGACTAAATCAGCAACAGCATCACCTTCTGCCAGAAAGAGTTCTTAGATTTGGAGGAGGGAGGGTGGAGAATTGGAAGATTGCATTTTAACAAGCTCTGCAGGTGATTTTTTTTGCTCTGGACTATAATAGACCTTGTAACTAATCTTTGAAAGTTCCTTCTGGCCATAGGATCTGTGACTATGGCTCTGCAAAAACGGAGGAAAAACTCATAACTAAAAGATGAAAACTGGTAATGTAAGTCCTAAAGAGATATTTAACCATTTAACCTAAATAGGATATTTAAACATTCTAGCAAAACTGGATGAAATTATGGATTAACAAATCTTTTTAAACCTATAAATTATTTTAATATATAACATTACTCATCTTAAGGTTGAGCACATGGCTTCGATGAATTATTTGGACCCTGCTTTAGAAGTGCTAGTGTGGCTCTAGAGACAGACAACAGCTTTAAAAGGAAGCACCCTTTATTGTGAGCATTGTCATTTACCTTGGAAGGCTGCTGTGTGCCCCCAAATGCCACTACTGATGTCTTGAATCAAGAGGCAGGCAGCAATGGAAGGTGAGTCTAGCAACAGAGATAAGAATACAAAAAACAAAATTCTGGCCAAGCACAGTGGCTCTCTGTAATCCCAGCATTTTGGGAGGCTGAGGTAGGAGGATGATTTAAGGCCAGGAGTTTGAGACCAGCCTGGGCAACATAGCAAGACTCTGTCTCTATAAAAAATAAGAAAAGTTAGCCAGGCATAGTGGCACATGCCTGTAGTCCTAGCTACTGGGGAGGCTAAGGAGAGAAGACCCCTTGAATCCAGGAATTCAAGGCTGCAGTGAGCTATCATCATGCCACTGCACTCCAGCCTGAGTGAAAGAGACCTGTCTCAAAAAACAAGAAACAAACAAACAAACAAAAAAACTCTGCCTAAGACCAGGATCCTCCCCTTATTACCTTAAGATCAAATAGGAAAATAGTACCCGAATTGGTGGGGTAGAAGCATAACTGAAGAATCAGGTATCACAGCTCTATTTCATCCTAGGTACCCACAGTGGAGAGGCAGAGTCCAAGGCTATGGGCTCTTTTCATCCAGATAAGCCTCTTGACTCTATCTCAAGTAGCAAGGAATAGTAGGAACCACCAGAAGGACCTAGAATCAAATCCGGACTCTGCCAATTGCTGCCTGTGTGACCTTAAGCAAGATAACATACAACTTAAGCAAGTTACTAGGAGTCTCCAATCCCTTTTCTACATAATAGAGCTAATTAATATCTATCTCACAAGGATGATACAAAATTAAATGACATTATACATATAAAATACACCATGTCTGGCATACTTAAATACCAGTTATACTGCTGCCCCAGTTTCAAACTTAAAAGCCATGTCTAATCAGTGAAATAATATAAACGAAGAAAAAGATTCAAGACCATTATTAACTTTGGTAGAAATAAAACATAAAAGCAAAAATTTTATTTTTTTTATGAAATTTAATATTTATTTATAATGTAGTTAAGAATGGATATAGGCTGGGCGCGGTGGCTCACGCCTGTAATCCTAGCACTCTGGGAGGCCGAGGCGGGCAGATTGTTTGAGCTCAGGAGTTCGAAACCAGCCTGAGCAAGAGCAAGATTCCGTCGCTACTAAAAATAGAAAGAAATTAATCGGACAACTAAAAATATATAGAAAAAATTAGCCGGGCATGGTGGCGCATGCCTGTAGTCCCAGCTACTTGGGAGGCTGAGGCAGAAGGATCGCTTGAGCCCAGGGGTTTGAGGTTGCTGTGAGCTA
>CAUYSK010035276.1:0-12215 GCA_963575035.1 Avahi laniger | reverse complement strand
AATAGCATTTCTATATACCAATAACAGTCAAGCTGAGAGTCAAATCAAAGACTCAATACCATTCAGAATAGCTACAAAGAAAATAAAATCTTAGAAATATAGTTAATCAAGGAGATGAAAGATCTTTAAAGTAGGAATATGAAACACTAAGGAAAGAAATTGTAGATGACACAAACAAATAGAAAAACATATCATGCTCATGGATTGGTAGAATCAAAATTGTTAAAATGTCCATACTACCCAGAGTGATTTACAGATTGAATGCAATCCCCATAAAAATACCAATTTCATATTTCACAGATCTACAAAAAATAATTCTACACTTTATTTGCAACCAGAAAAGAGCCCTAATACCCAAAGTACTTTTAAGCAAAAAGAAAAAATCTGGAGGCATCAAATTACAAGGCTTAAAATTATACTACAAGGTTATAGTAACTAAACCGGCATAATATTGGTACAAAACTAGCGCCATAAACCAATAGAACAGAACAGAGAACCCAGATATAAAAACCATTTACCTACAACCAACTGATCTTTGACAAAGAGGACAACAACATACACTGTATAAAAGAAACTCTATTCCTTAAATGGTGCTGGGAAAATTGGATAGCCACATGCAGAAGAATGAAACAGGACCCGTAGCTCTCAAAACTCACAAAAAATTAATTCAAGATGAGTAAAATACTTAAATGTAAAAAATGAAATCAAAGAAATTCTAGAAGAAAATGTAGGAAAAACTCTTCTAGATGTCGACTTAGGCAAATAATTTGTGACTAAGACCCAAAAGACAATTACAGTAACCAAAAATAAATAAATACATAAATGGAACTTTATTAAATTAAAAAGCTCTACACAGCTAAGGAAATAATCAGCAGAGTAAACAGACAACCTACAGAATGGGAGAAAATATTTGCAAACCATACATTCAATAAAAGGCTGATATCCAGAATCTACCAAGAACTCAAACAAATCAGCAAGACAAAAACAAACAACCCCATATAAAAGTGGGCAAAAGACCTGAACAGAAGCTTTTCAAAAGAAGATAGACAAATGACCCACAAACATATGAAAAATGCTCAACATCACTAATTATAAGGAAATCCAAATTAAAATCACAATGAAATATCACCTTACCCCTCTCAGAATGGCTTTTATTTAAAAGTCCAAGAACAATAGATGATGGCATGGATGCAGAGAGAAAGAAACACTTGTATGCTGTTGGTGTTACTGCAAATTATATTTAAAGATTTTTCTGTATATAACTCTATGTAATTTATTATTAATTACTTGAGTTTTAATGTGCTTTCTTAATTTCTTATTTTTATAAACATTTTGTAATCTTGATCTTTAAAAATGATTTTGATCTAATAATAATAATCATACAGATACTTAAGAAAATATCATCTAAACACCTGAGCATGGTTGAAAAAAAATTTTACCATGGGAACCAAGAATGGCATGACATTGTATTACTGGCAAGAAATTGAAGTATATTAGTGAAACTTTATCTATTTTGGATATTGCAGAACCGTGAGAAAGCAGTTGGAAAAATGTAGTTAAAAAGTTAAATGTGAAAATTTTTTCCCTCATTCATGGAAATTGAAATATCAAATTAGGATTGGGTAAGCAGAGAGCTTTCCTAAAACATTCAAGTGAGAGAAGCTGCAGAAAAAGAAAGTGAAAGAATGGAGCCTGAGTGATTAATTAGGAAAACATAAAAATATATCACCACGTGAAAACAGCCACAAAGCTAAAGAGAAGATAATAAAAATATAAAATATTGATATGTAGTGATGATGTAATAACAAAGGATAATATCATAATAATACTGTGATTTGTGTGTGCCTGTATGTGTAATTAGAAAGTGAGAGAGAAATGGAAAGAGCAATTAAAAATAAATAAAATGAAAATTTAAAAGTAGTAATCTCCATGTTGATCTATTCCAAGCAGTTATGACTTATTTATACTTTTTTTGCCAGATTTTTAAAGAATGAAATTATATTAGATATATATCAAAAAATAAAATTATGATATATTGCTATCATGAAAAGTGGTTCCTTAAAAGTTAAGGAGAATATATATTATTATATGAACTTTTCATTATGAACATCATGTTTTACACTGAGTTGGCATTAATCTATGATTTATGGGATATATAATATTTTATATATTACATTGCTGGATCATTGTCAAACTATCATGGACAAGCCCCTTTAGTTTGATAAAAAATAACCTTATTTAAATCAAAATAGTTTCAATAAATATGACAATTTAAACATATATGTCATACAATACTATTTGAGTATTGACAAAATAAGATGATTTCAGAGGATAAATATCAAAATTACTCCGTTAAACTGACACTGTCCAAAAAATATCTAATGCTTTAAACTTAATCCTACTTTTGTATACAACTATTTTTATTTCACCCATTTTTTTCTACTTTGTAATGTCTTGAAATTTTAAAAAATTGACATCAAGCCAAGAAAATGAAATAACTGATTTTTTCCTGATTCATTCTGCCTTTTTAAACCAGTTAAATGTTCTGAAACAAAGTAATGATAAACATTGTACATTTTCCTGTATCACCCATTTCCCTAATAAGCTAATGATAGACCAGTGGGATGATTTTTATCTACTAGCATTTTGTGATCTGTGATATCAAGCACAAAATATCCTTCTAATTAGATTGTTGAACCCTGCCAGAGCCTATTATACATTTATATTTTTCTATAGTGAGTCTTTAAAAATCTGAGAAATATATATGCTTGCTGTTCCCGGCAGAATAGACTAAATGCCTCAGTGCTCTCCCTGAGCCTATTTTGAATAAAGGTAAGAAAAAAGTTATTCAAATATAAGTACAAAGCAGCTCAGTAATGTTCATTTTCAACTAACTTTTCATTTTTGATAAATAAAAAATAACAATACAAAGTATGATTAAAACATATTAAAAAGCATATTATTTTAACAATGAATGGATTAATCAGGTGCAGAATAATCTTGAGGTATGTTATATTGCCTGTTTGTTTTTCCTCTCTAGCAAGATTACAACAGGGAAAAAAGGAAATTATCTTGGAAATATCTGAGTTTTCAATCAAATATTTGCAAAAACTCTCCCATCTCTTTTATCCTTAAGATATGTTTGAATATTTCATATGCCTCTGTAGAAAAATCATTAAATGTCGACAAATGATTGTTCTTATTCTACTTTTTTTCCTTAAATCAGAGCCACATGATCAATTAACCTTCAACAAACTAAAATTAACTCAAAAAGCTCATGCTTCTTTAAATGTGCGCCACCTTCAATAATACTACTTAAATTTTCTTAGTGAACTGAAAGAAACTGTATTTGATCCAGAGGGATTTCATCTTACTTTCAAGGGTATTGTATTCCAGTAAGATTCTCCTTAAGTCTTTGGATTTTAAAATTTTACAGGAACTGCTTATATGACAATTTCCACTCTGAAGTTGACAGGAATGCCAATTATCATAGCAGTAGTAAACTGATAATGTCTCTCATTTTATAAGAGCAGAATATGTTTTCATTTTATAGGATATCATATATTCTATCCAAAAGTGAAAAATTTCTACTAGTCAAAATGTATGCCTAAGAAATTACTAAGGTAGTGATAAATTATGCAGTCAATAAGCTGTCCTTTTCATATAAAAATCATCTACATTTTATTTTAAGTTAAAATGCAGCTACTCTTTCAAAATGTGGATTATTTGTATACATGTAGTTAATTTTTGAAAAAAGTTCAATAAGTAATCTACATGTTTATGTCTTTTTCAATGTCTATGTTTATGGTTATTTTATAAGTATTATAATAAAATCTTGCTACAATAGATTGTATAAACATATAGATAATATATGATAAAATATACAGATGATAAAACAGTACATGAATACATAAGCTGTTACCATGTATAATAAATTAAATAATAAATATAAATAAATGTCATATATACATGCAGCTGTGATTTAAATCAGTAAAATTTAATTATAGTGTTTCAAAAATTTTTGTCTTAACTGCCTACACGGGTTCTGTAATTTACCGGGCTTAAACTTAAGCAGTGTGTTTCTGCTGACCAAGTGCTCACAATTGTTTTTTACTTGGCTTGACCAAACTTTAGTCAGACTTCTCCCCTTCCCAAAGGCCCCTGAACTTTGGGTTATAGAAAAGCTTAATCAGGAAAACATCTTTCCTTAATAGATCATTCTCAACGAAGAAATAAATATTTCCTGTTCAACCACCTTGATCGTGTAGATTCAACTCCATTGCTCACCCTCTTCCTCCTTAACAACAACAGCAAATTCCTGCTAGGTATCCTTACCCCTCTCTATTTTTTAAGCATTTTTGTTTGATTTTGAGACATTTACAGTTGTTACATTCAAAGCAGTTTCCCTATTGTAATAATCTTTTCTAATAACATCTCTCTTTACCGAAGTCCAGATTTGTTTTTATTTGACACTACCATTTCATACTAGATAGAAAGAAATTGCCACATATGGTTAAGAATTAAATACCTAAGTATCAAAATAGCATGAGCTGAAGATGTAGTATTTTGTCAAAAATAAATACTTTGGAATGGAAGAGATCATTTAAAGAATGAATGAGACTATTCCTTGCTTATACTCAGCAAAGGGTAAACTCTGACTATAGCACTATGTAAAATTCTGTGCTCTGTAATTGAAGAGAAGTAGATTCAGAGTATAGAAACAAGAGTAACTAAAATGCTGAACATCTATATGAAATAAGCAAGATGAAAGGAAATGAATTAACACTGCTTGAGTTCATAAAATTCATTAAGGAACATAATATAAAGATAGTAAACAAGTGCTCTTAATTTCCTCTAAAAAAGATAAGAAGAAATAGTAGTGATTTGTGATTGAGGTTAGAAAGATATAAGTATTATTTATGTATCTAAATGCAATGTAGTAAACTCATGATAAATATCTTGGTTAGGAGGATGGTAAGAACAGTTATTTTTTTTTTCCCCCTTTCTGGTGTCTCAGTTGTGATACTGCTTTTAGGTTAAGAATAATATATAATTCAATAGCTTTTTCAAAGTAATGATTCTAAACCTTTTGAAGTGTGACATTACTTTTCAAGTGGAATTATTTTTATACTTGCTTGCATCTTTAAGATAGTAATGGAGAAACACCTATTAATAAGGAAACATAGATCATTATTATTAAGGAGGGAATAGGTCCCAATTTACTTTTAAGAGAATAGTTATAGCTGAATGGAATACACTACTACTATTTTTATTCTTCAGATAAAGGTACTATTCATTTACTTTGATTGATTGCATTTCTATTGCTTATTCACCTTAAATTACATTTTATTGTTTCCATTTTGAACAGTTATAGTGTCATCATCATGAATGAGTTTCTCGCATCAAAAAATGTGTACATGCTGTTTTCCATCTGCTTTTCTTGCTTTTTCCCCTTGCTGGGACACCTAAGAAGATACATAATAAATAGGTCAAAGCTCCTAGTATGCAATGTCGTCATTGTTATGCACGAGGCTCAAAGAAACTGAGTTAATTTGAAAAACAGGAAAAAGCTTATGCTTTTCATATTCATGGATAATCTGTTTCTTATTTTTTCTTTAATTATCGACATTGCAGTATAACATGCAAAATATCCCCAAATCATAAATGTACATCATGATAAATTTTTATAAATTTTACAAATTTTATAATCTGTACAAATATAAAATGAAAAAAGATTGCAGTAAGCGTAATATTGCAGGCTCATAAGGCACAGTAAAATGTTTGTCTTTTAAAATTTTAGACATTGAATTTATTGATACATTTCTACCGAAAATTCTATGAGATATATGGTACCTCATTTCAAATTTCCCTAAAGCTTAATCAAAAATACGCTTGTCTTCACAAGTGCTATATTTTTTTAAGATAAAATGCCAAAAAAATTGTAAATGATACTCCATTTGATTTAGATGGACCATTTATCCTTGCAGATTTTATTGCTCTGGGAATAAAAATGAAGAACTAAACAGAATATATGCTTACTTTAAAACTATTTTATTAATGCATCTGTGGAGTATTTTATCACTTTTTTGCTCTTGAAGACAGATGGAAGTGAGTAGTGATAATGCAACAATTTGCATAGGCTGTTCAATCAAGTCATCCCTCCTTGCCCCGTTGATTCAGTAGGGCACTTTGAGTCTTACAGCAATGTACTGCGAATAAAAAATAAATATATGTATATTGTGCATGTATATGACTTGCATGTATGCACAAAATTTTCTAAATTATTGTATTTGAAATGATATTTCTCTTCTAATACATATGCAATTTTTGATCAGGTAAAAGTTTTACCTGCAAAAGGAAAGTTTGTTCTTTCAATTTATTCATCCTTGCCCACAGTTGTTTAAGCAACCTTCAATGAAAGTCCTAATTGGACTCCTCACTTCTCTTTTTTTCTCACCAAAGCACTCAAAATGCCAAATGTTGGCTCTCTGACGATACTACCAGAACAATCTATTGATTAAATCAAAGTGGAATTTATTTCTTATCACAATAATTGAGATAAATTTTGTCAGAATCTTAGCAGCATCTCAGAAGCGGTTGAAAATAGATGGGACATCTTTCTGGTTGAATAGGGAGTCTTATTTAAGAGAAGTCTCTCAGTACGAGGACTTAAGAATGTCAAGGGTTTCATGGCCAGGGCTTAGAGGCAAGTCTTGGAAGTCACTGAGCCTCGTTGAACTATCTATTTTTAGCAGTTGATTGCTTTCAAGAAGTTTCTGGAAAAACAATGAAAATTAGGTACAACGTCATCTTCTATAACAAATGTTTTCTAGAATCATGTGACCATATTAATGTAAGAAATGAAATAATAAGATTATGTTAATGAAGACATTAAGCTGTGTGGAAGTAGATGATTTGATTCTTAGTATCAATCACCCTTGGTCATCATTTTTCAGTTTAAGCTGAAGGACAGAGCATCAACATCCAGGGAAATGTTCAGTACATTTCTTATAAAATATCATAATCACATATTTAAATATTCAAGAGTATTTATTGGATATTGGGCAGGGGGGAGGGGGGAGGGGGAGGGGATTTGTGTATGGATACACAAAAAGTGCAATGTGCACCACCCAAAGGATGGACATATTTGAAACTCAGACTTGGGGCGGAGGGCAAGGGCAACATATGTAACCTAAACATCTGTACCCCCATAATATGATGAAATTAAAAAAAAAAAAGAGTATTTATTTCAACTTCCTTGAGTGTCAGGTACTCCTGTTCTTTTACTTGAAGAATCACTAGTTGGATCATTTGACAGGACAGCAACTGTACAGGAGAATATAAAATTCTGGAGATTATACACTTAAACACAGCAGAAAATAATAACAGAACTATTGTGACTTTTTTAAGCCAAATCCTAGCTCCTAAAGTAACCCAATGCCCAGTTCCTAAATTATACTAAGAGAACAGACATTAATTCCAATCTAAAGAGCCTATACAAACATATGGCATTATTAACCAAAGTACCTACATTTATAACTTTTTTTGCTTCTCATATCTTTTTAGAAAGTTAAAAATCAAAAATATCTGTAGGAATGTAGATACAATATTTTTCCCTTAAACAGCACATGTTCCTTCCTGAGAAGGTCATATTATTTCTATGGAGACCTATTCCAAACTAACAAATATCCAATTTAATGGGCCGTTTGGGCTGGAAGTTCTGCAGCCTTGGTAGCTTTACTAGTTGTTTTGCTATACTCAGAATAGTGGCATGTATTATCTTTCCTACTGTGTGTGTGCCTCTTTTAAAGAATAAATTGAAGAGGTTTAAGGAGACTAGAAAGCAACTTAGAATTCCCCTGAATACTTAATTTTTTAAATTCCTGGATGTCTAGCTTATTACAGTATTTTCCATGTAAAAGATTACTTAAAGGTTAATCCAAATTACACAGGAAAGCAACTGATTATTAACAGAAATTGGTATCAAAGGAAGCTGAGTGGCTGCCAAATAAAATGTTCACAGACCCAAGAAGTGAGTTCCATCACTTGTTCACTTGAATCACTTGATTCACTTTGGCTAAATCGTGAGTTAATGTCGAGTAAGTATTGACTCATGCCAGGGGGTGAAAAAGGATGCAAAAAGCAATTTTAATGATGAGGGACATATAGGTAATAGATGTGTATTAATAGTTGAAAACTTTAAACTAGTAAAAAGAAAAGAAAATAACTGGGAAAATATAAATGTGCATTCATATTAAAGAGTGACAACATGTAGTTCTAGCTATCTGGGTCTTGTTCCTTGTGTCTTGAGTGAAAACTATATATCTCTTTTTTAAAATTTTACCTTTTATTTTGTTTTATTTTATCGATATAAATTTATGTGGTACAGTGTAATTTTTTTACACGGATAAGTTGCTTTGTGGTGAAGTCGGGCTTTTAGTATACACCCAAAAATATACATCTTACCCATTAAGTAATTTCAAATCATCCACCTTCCTCCCGCCCCACCACCCTTTTAAGTGCCCATTGCCTATAATTCCACACTCAGTGTACATGTGTACACATTATTTAGCTCTGACTGGTAAGTGAGAACATGTAGTATTTGTCTTTTTGTTTCTGAGTTCTTTCACTTAAGATAATGGCCTCCAGTTCTATCCATGTTGCTATAAAAGACATGATTTCATTCTCTTTTATAGTTGAATAGTATTCTATTGTGTATATATACATATATATATATATATATATATGCACACCACATTTTCTTTATCCATTCATTTATTAATGGTCACTTAAGTTGATTCCACATCTTTGCTATTGTGAATAGTCCTGCTATTAATATAAACATGAGTGCAGGTATCTTTTAGATATAATGATTTCTTTTCCTTTGTGGAGATTCCCAGTGATGGGTTTGCTGAATCCAATGGTAGTTCTGTTTTTAGTTTTTTGAGAAATATTCATACTGTTTTACATGGAGGTTGTACTAGTTTACATTCCCAGTAACAGTATATAAGCATTCCCCTTTCTCTGTATCCTTGTCAATATCTGTTATTTTTTCTTTTTAATAGTAGCCATTTCAATTGGTGTAAAATGACATCTCATTGCATTTTTAATTTGTATTTCACAGATTAGTGGTGTTGAGGATTTTTTTCATACGCTTGTTGGTCATTTGCATGACTTCTTTTAGAAAATGTCTATTCATGGCCTTGGCCCACTTTTTAATGGAGTTATTTGGGTTTTTATTTATTTATTTATTTGGTGATGTTTTTGAATTGTTTGCATTCCTTATAAAATATGGATATTAATTCCCCTGTCAGATACATAGTTTGCAAATATTTTCTCCCATTCTGTATGCTGTCTGTTCACTCTTCTGCTGTCTAGAAATGTTTTAGTTTAATTAAGTTCCATTTGTCTCTTTTTGCTTTTATTGTCTGTGCTTTTGAGGTCTTAGTCATAATTCTTTGCTTAGATCAATGTCCAGAAAAGGCCTCCCAAAGTTTTCTTCTAGAATTTTTATAGGTTCAGGTTTTACACTGAAGTCTTCAGTCCATCTTGAGTTGATTTTCTTTATATGGTGTGAGACAGGGGTCCAGTTTCATTCTTCTGCATATAGCTATCCAATATTCTCAGCACCATTTATTGAAAAGGTTGCCTTTTCCCTGGTGTATGTTCTCATCAGTAGATATGTGGCTTCACTTCTGGGTTCTCTATTTTGTCCCATTAACCTATGTGTCCATTTTTATGCCAGCACCATGCTGTTTTGGTTTCTATAAGCTTGTAGCATAATTTAAAGTCAAATAATGTGATACCTCCAGTTTTGGGGGTTTTCTTTTATTATTATTATTTAGGTTTGCTTTGGAAACTTGGGCTCTGTTTTTTGGTTTCATACAAATTTTAGAATTTTTTTTCTAATTTTATGAAAAATGACATTGGTATTTTGATAGGGATTGCATTGAATCTGTACATTGCTTTGGGCAGTACGGTCATTTTAACGATATTAATTCTTCCAGTCCATGAGCATGGGTTGCTTTTCCATTTGTTTATGTCATCTACAATTACTTCATGGGTGTTGTTGAGTTTTCCTTGTGGAGTTCTTTTACCTCATTAGTTAAATATATTCCTGTTTTTTTTTCTTTCTTTTTTTTTTTTTTTCCTTTTTACAGTGTTGTAAATGGGATTGCCTTCTTGATTTGGTTCTCAGTTTGAATAGCAACACTACTGATTTTTGTATGTTAATTTTGTACCCTGCAACTTTAATAAATTAGTTTATCAAATCAATGTCTTTTTGGTGGAGTCTTTAGGGTTTTCTTTACCTCTTGAAGATTATTTGCTTCTGGACAATTTCTAAGAATCTTCAGCATGATGTTTCTAATCTCAACAATGTTCAGATCATTTGTGAATTAATTATGTCTCTACATGACAAACATTGGCACAAGGACAAAGCCCTTGGAGTCTTCTCTGATGTGATAGCTGCTAACAGTATTTGATAAGATTCTTTCTAGCATTGTTCAAATAACGTTTTTCTCTTGCATGGCTTTCAGAGACCAATTCTTCAATTTTTTTTCAAGCAGATGTTGTTTAGGAAGATGTTAAAAAACAGATGCTCAGACTTGGTGACAATACTAGATGCATTGTCAGAGTGTGAGTTTTTGAACTGGAAGTGCTATTCTCAGAAATGTATAATGGCTCTTAGGCTTTATGTAAATTTTAAGGGGAGTGATGAACCCACAAAGTACTGATTTCACTGGGATTAAAGGCAATAGCAATATTTTAGGTCATGAAATTCTAAGGGTCTCTAAAGGCTTTGCCAGTTTTAGTGTAAGAATTCTATATATACTTAATATACTTTCCAAAGATCAAGAGTGACAGGGATAGTTCAATTTCTTATTGTTTATAAGACATTGGCAAAGACATTTACCAATAGTCCCGGTAAAATGAGTATTTTAGTCATTAAGGAGTTATTTTTGAATGTCCTATGTTGAGAACATAAAATCAAGTAATTCTAATTTTTTGTTATTGTTAGAACAATGCTGTTCCAGCAAAGAAAAGCTTCAATTAATTATAAAAGTAAGCACAAAATGATAGGAATATATTTAATACATATTGCAGTTCGGTTGCATGAAATTTAGTAGCTGTTCAAAAAATAAACCTCAATGCTTTGTATATTGTCAACACCTTACCTTTATAATTTACCAGAATAATGATTGTGACAGATAAAACATGCATCAGAGACAGTCTCAAAAATTTTACTAAAGTTTCCACACAAATATTAATTGAGAATAGTGGGCAATGTGTATTTATTGTGGTAAAAGGCTAAATAGCTCTGACTAATGTATTACATGTATGACCATTAACAAAAATAGAAGAGTGCAAAATTATCTCTTAAGTTTTAACATACAATATGTAGGTATGTACTTCAGTATGTTTTCTGGCCAGGAACATACTATGAACAGTGACATAATATATACTTTCACAAAATTGTGACAAAAATTTGCCATATTTTTCCTGATTGATAATGACGTTTACCTAAGATAGATAAATACATACATACATACACGCATAAATTATTGTAGCAGTTTTTGTGGTTGATCTTGAGTAGGTTTAATTTTAATGCTGAAAATTATAAAAGCATTGAAATACATGTTTTCATTTAATTCCACAGATTTAACCCAGGAAGACTCACTTTTTATTTTGATAGTAAATTTGATCAATAGTAAAGCTCTCACAATATTTTTAAGTTAAATATTCTGGAGAATGCAAGACAAACTTAGTTATTTCTGTTATCTTTCCTTTTGGAAACCAATCTTTGCTACCTGGTAGCCATTCCGGGAAAGCCAAAGACATTTTAGGCAATATATATATATATATATATATATATATATACACACACACACACACACACACATATATATACATATATATATATATATCAAAGAATTCTATATTCTGAATTTGAGTGTTTAATTTGGAAAGCAAAAAACTCAATAATTCTCAGGAGAGATATGTTAAAATTGTGTAATGGATAAACGTATTATCATGAACAATATTTGAAACCATAGTCATAAATAGCAATATCATTAGGAATGATTTTGCTAAAATGATTAAATCGATAATGAACTTAAAGCTTCTAACTTTAGTCTAAAAGTATAATGAATTTATCATATTAATAAATCATAATTCCTTTAAGAAGAAAAACATTTATCATCTTGAGTACACAT
>CAUYSK010035275.1:0-23701 GCA_963575035.1 Avahi laniger | reverse complement strand
GAATTCAGAAATTTTACCAGGATATGTCTAAATATAGGTTTTTGTTTTTGTTTTTTTTTATTAATTCTCTCTAGGACCCAGAATATCCTTTTGGTTAGAAAGCTTAGGTTTTTCTACTGATCAATGACATTTTTTTTTTTTGAGATAAAGTCTCACTCTTTTGCCCGGGCTAGAGTGCCATGGCGTCATCCTAGCTCACAGCAACCTCAAACTCCTGGGCTCAAGCGATCCTACTGCCTCAGCCTCCCGAGTAGCTGGGACTATAAGCATGTGCCACCATGCCCGGCTAATTTTTTCTATATATTTTTAGTTGTCTGATTAATTTCTTTCTATTTTTAGTAGAGACGGGGTCTCGCTTTTGCTGAGGCTGGTCTCGAACTCCTGAGCTCAAACAATCCACCTGCCTCGGCCTCCCAGAATGTTAGGATTATAGGTGTGAGCCACTGCGCCCGGCGACATATTTTTGAAATTTAAAGATTTTCCTCTTATTTCATCCACTCAGAAAAATAATATTTACAGAAGATAATATTTCAAAAGGCCATAAAGATACTCAATCAAGAACAAAGAAGTGAGTTATTTCTAATTTGTCAAAAGCTTGATTTTTCTAATGAACCAGTTAGAGAAAAAAAATTATAGTTAAATAACATGATCAAGCTGTGAGAAGCCACTTAGACCTTAAGACTTCCAGCTGTGAGTTGCATAACATTGGAAGACATCCTTGATCACAGCTTTTGGTGTGGAAAAAAAAGTAAGGTAACCAAAAAAAGTGAGCTATGATATCATAGTCAGCATCACTTATTACTGTTGCTTTTAATCATTTCAAAAAGTAGAACACAATTGTATAAAACAATAATTATAAAAAGGTATCATTGGGCTTATAACATAAAAGTAATCTATGTGACAGTAATAACACAAAAGGAGGGGAAGAAGGGAATAGAGCTATATTGGAGCCAGGAAATAATACCAGATGGTAACTCTAATCCACAGGTAGAAATGAAGAGTATTGTAAACAATAAATATGTAGGTGAATATTAAAGACTCTATAAACATATTTTCTCCTTTTCTATAATATTTAGTTGACATAAAATTATATAAAGCAATAATTATGACACTATCATTGAATTTATAAAATATATAGAATATAATAATATGTGATGATGCTATCTCCAAAGAGGAGGATGGATCTTAAGACATACCTCAGAGATGTTGCAGGTTTTCAGTTCCAGGCCAATGCAATAAAGCAAATATGACAATAAAGCAAGTCACACAAATTTATTTGTTTCCCAGTGCTTATAAAAGTTATGTTTACACTGTACTGTATTAAGTGTGCCACAGCATTATATCTAAAAAAAATGTACATACCTTAATTAAAAAATACTTTATTGCTAAAAAATACTAATGATCATCTGAGCCTTCAGTGAGTCATAATCTTTTTGCTGGTGGAGGGTCTTGCTGCAAGATTGATTGCTACTGACTGATCAGGTGTTGGTTGCTGAAAGTTGGTATGGCTGTGGCAATTTCTTAAAATAAGACAACAGTGAAGTTTGCTGCCATTGCTTGAGTCTTTGTTTCAGAAAGATTTCTCTGTAGCATGAGATGCTGTTTAATAGCATTTTACCCACAGTAGAACTTCTTTCAAAATTGGAGTCAATCCTCTCAAACCCTGTGGCTCCTTTATCAACTAAGTTTATGTAACATTCTAACTCCTTGTTGTCATTTTAACAATGTTCACAGCATCTTTACCAGGAGTAGATTCCATCTCAAGAAACTACTTTCTTTGGTCATCCATAAGAAGCAACTGCCCATCTGTTACAAATTTCAAGACATACTACAAAGTTACGGTAATCAAGAGGCCGTGGTACTGGCATAAGGATAGACATATAGATCAATGAAATAGAATTCCAAGTCAAGAAATAAATCTTTATATTTATGGTCAGTTGGTTTGTGGTTAAGGTGTCAAGGCAATTCAATGGGGAAAGAAAGTCTCTTCAACAAGTAGTACTGGGACAATTGGATATCCACATGCAAAGTGATGAATTTAGAACTTTGCCTTGCACCACTACACAAAAATCAAAACAGATCATAGAGCTTAAAAAAACTATAAGGCTCTTAAAACATAGGAATAAAACTTTATGATCCTTGAGTTAGACAAAGATTTCTTAGCCACAACACCAAAAGCATAAGCAATTTAAAAATTGGTAAATTGAACTTCATCAAAATTAAAACTTTTTTGCTTCAAAAAAACACCGTAAGAAATTGAAACAACAAGCCTAAAACTGGGAGACAAGATTTCCAAAGCGTATGTCTGATAAAGCACCTCTATCCAGAGTATATAAAGGATTCTTGCAACTCTGTAAGAAAACAACTCAGTTTAAAACTGGACAAAGGTTTTCAAATAGGTATTTCACCAAATATACCAATGGCCAATAAGCACATGAAAAGATGTTCAGCATCACTAATCATTAAGGAAATGCAAATTAAAACCACAATAAAATACCACTGCACACCCACTAGGATGGCTAAAATCAGAAAGAGAACAAGTTTGGAGAGAATGTAGAGAAACTGGAACCCTCATACATTGCTTACGGGATTGCAAAATGGTACAACCACTTTAGAAGACAGTGCAGCAGTTCCTCAAAAGATTAAACATAGCATAAATAGGACCCAGCAATTCTATTCCTAAGTATATACCTAAGAGAAGTGAAAACATGTCTGCACAAAAATTTTCACAATTCATAGCAGCATTATTCATAATAGCCAAAGAGTGGGAACAATCCAAATGTCCATCAACTGGTAAAAAATAAAATGTATTTTATCCATAAAATGGAATACTATTAGGCAATGCAAAGGAACAATGGAAAAAAAGCAGAAGTAATGTTTTAAGAGATCTAAAGAGTAGTCTAGAGAAGTTGGACCAAGAATTGAGAAAATAAAGCATAAAGCTCCAAAAAAGAGAGAAATAATACCAAAGGTATAAAAATGATAAGAATTGGTGAGAATTCCCAGAATATACTAACTCAGTGATTTTAAGAGGCTGCAGGTATAGGTAATAGGATAATTATGGCATAGTAGGAATAAAATGTGAAGTACAAGTATTTTGTATAACTATTTATTAATATTCTCTCACAGACCTAGCGAGTTGATTAGATGCTGAACACAAAAGAGTGCATACTGTGTGATTTCATTTGTATTAAATTCCAGAATAAGAAAAATTAATCTGCATTAATAGAAATCAGTGGTTGGGGTGATAATTAACTACAAAGAGGTACAAGGGAACTTTCTGGAGAGATGGAAATATTCTGTATTTTTTTTTTAATCTGTGGTAATCTTTGTTATATATATATTCTGTATCTTTATTAGGGTAGGATAGCGATAACATGGTTGTATTTATTTGTCCAGACTATGACTAGTACTTTTAACATGGGTGCTTTTTTTTTTTTTTTTTTTTTTTTTGGGAGACAGAGTCTCTCACTCTGTTGCTGAGGCTAAAGTGCCGGGCATCAGCCTAGCTCACAGCAACCTCAAACTCCTGGGCTCAACTGATCTTCCTGCCTCAGCCTCCCAAGTAGCTGGGACTACAGGCATGCGCCACCATGCCCGGCTAATTTTTTTCTATATATTCTTAGTTGTCCAGCTAATTTCTATTTTTTTAGAAGAGATGAGGTGTCGCTCTTGCTCAGGCTGGTCTCGAACTCCTGAGCTCAAACGATCCGCCTCCGCCTCGGCCTCCCAGAGTGCTAGGATTACAGGCGTGAGCCATGGCACCCGGCCCACATGGGTGCATTTTTAAAATGTAAATTATATCTCAACTTTAAAAAGAAAAATTAACAAAGTCGAAAGTGTTACAGCTCTTTTAGAATTTGTCTAGCAGGTTTTCTGGTCCTTACCGGAAGATCCCCCCAAAATTTAAAAAAAAAAAAAAAGTCTAAAGTAGTATTTCTTAAAAAGGTTTTTTGTGGATTCCTTTTTATTTATAAGAAACAAATACATGGGTTTTTATGGTTCATGAACCATAAATTGTAAAATACAGCAGTAAAATTGCTGGTGTCTCCCTTTCTGAGCATATTTTAAGCAAAAGTAGAATACTGACTACTGAGAAGATGATGATGTGGTATTGAACAGGAGCTGGTCTAGGAAGAATGTGGCTCCCACGAAACATACTTTGAGAAATGCTGCCGCAGCCCATCTAGCTATGGTGTATTATGTTAAACTCAGGTCCCATAGGGATCCAAATTTCATGTAATCTGTCTCTCTTAGATCTTCATGGTGAGAAATCCTATTGCTGATAAAATACTCAGATCTTCTTTGTTTTTTTTTTTCTAATAAACTGCTTAGGTGGTTTGAAATTTAGGCTGAGGCTAGAGATTTCAGGAACTGTGAATTATATAAGAGGTAAAAAAAGGTTTTCGTGTGAATGAAGTTGGAAATGCCAAGTAAGATCCAACAGCACTGTATGTGCTATTCTCCTCTTCACTCCCACAGGAGTAATTACTAAATAACTAGATTTGTAAGACTTCAATAGCAAAGAATACTTATTACTAAGATGATGAATATGTAGCTTCTTTTTTAAAATTATCTTATTTTAAAAAATTAGTACTCATGTTGAAAAGATATTATAATGAAAATTTTATAAAAACAAATGTATCGCTAGACCAGGATTGACAGCTTGGAATAATCCACCATCTACTTAAACTGTTGGGCCAACATGCAGTAGCTAAGCTATTTCATTTACGTAAAGAAGAAAAATTCCTAAAATGTATTCTGCATCAACATATCCTCTGTCATCCTCTGATGACAGCACTACCTCTAATGCTCTGCATGTCTATGTCTGTTCACAATTCTGCAAGAGTTCCTTGCTGGTACTACCCAGCGTGAGGACCCTGCAGGGCAATGTTCTTATGCCACTGACCTCACTCCTGGCTGGCCTATGCTGATGACTGCCTTTGGCCAGGACACGATTTCCAGTTCCTGCCTCCTGGGGAAACAGGTTGGCAGGCCACTTGACAGGAGGCCTGGCAGTGCGTGTGGAAGAGCTCCCTGAGGAAGGGGCGTGTGGTTTAGTGGAATCCTCGCCAGAGACTCAATTTTTGTCAGGGCTGCTTTTATGTTACTTACTACTTTTATTTAATGTCACTGCCTTCCCCAAACACACACACACACACACACACACACACACACACAAGCCTTAATATTTTTGTCCTAACTCAGAGTTTTCAGACACTTCTATATCTCTTATCTCATTTTATCCTTTCAGAGATCCCTTGAAGTCAGTAGGACAGGCATTATCCCATTTGAAAGATGAGAAAACTGTGGTATAGATGGGTTAAGTCCTGACATCTAGCTAGTGACATCCTGGGAACAAACATCCAGAGCTGCTGACTGCAAACCTGTTCCTTTTCCCACCATACCACTTTCTGTCTGCTTGCATATTTCCTCTCTATTAGCCTGCCCAGTACAGATGTTTAATGTCCTATTTCCTAAAATAACAGGTATTTTACCAAGCCCAGTTTGTCTGGGGAAGCACACTTCTAAAGGATTAAAGAGCAGTCATGTAAGTCTTGACTATAGCAAAAGTCATCAGATGAGGCCCTGTCAGCAATGTGAAAGTTAAGAGCTAAGTTTTATGCAGCTATAATTTTCTAATAGCTCTACAATGTATGTGCTATGTGTATTTAGTAGAGCACTCCTTAACTACATCCTTCCTTCCCTTCCTAAGAAGATCTGAATGCAGGAAAAAGGAAATTAGAAAACACTTGCTCTAACTAAAGTAACCCAGAAAATGTCCAAAGGTTCAAAACTAAATATTACCCATTATTTATGTTTGGAAGTTTTCAGAGAAGAATTCCATGGGATGAAGTTGTTCTGTGCAGCTATTGGTTTACTAAAGTAATAATATGACTGAGATTTCAGATACAGCCAGTCAGCATCTCAGTGGAGTCAACAGCATAAATATACTCTTCTGGGAATCACAAGGGCACTAAAGATCTATGAACACATTTTTAATTTACCATGCTTAAATAAAAGTAGAAGTTTTCTTTGCTTGGCAAGGTTTCCATTTGGTTTGGTTTTGCAATAGTCATAGTTATAATCCCATTATCAGTCTTCGGTCTTAATAGCAGGCCTCGCAGGAGCTCTTTAAGGAATCAAAATGACAAGGAAAGTTCTAGCAAGATGGTGTGATGAGCCAGCCACTTCATCACTATAGCTCATCACCTAAAGGAGTGGCAACCTCCACTAGGGGAATTTTAACTGTAGTAATCAGTAAGTATCACCAAAAAGACTGACAGAAACAGTCCCTTTTTGAGTGTTTAATTTTCTGATTTTATTATAAAAATAACACACAAGAAAGGCAGTAGAGCATATAGGCTGAGAGCACTGGCTTTGGAGTTGGAGAGGCCCTGGCTCCCAAACATACTTGGTCAGTCATGACTATGTAACCAAAAGTCTCTAAGTTTCAGTTTCCTTATCTATAAAATGAGCAGAAATAGTACCTACCATAGAAGTTTGATGTGAGAATTAAATAAAATAATACCAGTAAAATTCTTAGAATAGGGCCTGATTTAATACAGGGGCTTAAAAAAAAAAAGATAATCAAAATGACTAGTAAACCACAGCCACTGTTAATATTTTGATGTGTTGGCTTTCAGGCCTTTTTCTGCCATATATGTGTGTACACACATACATACACGTACCTATACATATTTACAGATTTATAAAATTGGGATATTTTATATGCTATTATATCCTGCTTAATTTTTCCCACATGTCTTTATATTTCTTGTGACATTAAAATCAACTAAAAACACATTTTCATGACCCTTTAATATTGTAACATATGACTTTACATAATTGTTTAATCACTATTTCCTTGTGAGATAGCTAAGTTATTTATTATATTTTACCATTTCAAGTATTGCTACTTTAAGGGTTGAGTTATTAAGTTAAAGTCTAAAGAGTATGAAAAATCTTAAAACTTTTTTTTTCTTTTTGCACTTCTTTGAGGTTGAACATTTTCATATGTTTATTAATTACAGGCATTTATTCAATAAAATGCTTTTTAGTGAATGAATGCAACCTGCAAAACTTTTTAGGTAGCATCTCCAACCTTGGAATAGTGTGAGGTACATCATACTTAGTAAATATTTGGCATGATGAATGAACAAATGGCAAGAATATTAACACTGTGTCTATCATATTTGAGCAAATGGCAAGAATATTAACACTGTGTCTATCATATCTGTTTCACATAAAGTCAAGCCATAGAAAACTTTTAGCCTCTATATACATGTACAACAACAATGCTATCTTGGTTCCTAGTCTTTATACTTAATTTTTCTCCGTTCTTTTCTTCCCCCACAGTTTACCCATGAGCTCGGATTTCCCACATTACAACTTCAGGATGCCTAATATTGGATTCCAGAATCTGCCTCTCAACATATATATTGTGGTTTTTGGCACAGCCATATTTGTCTTCATCCTTAGTTTACTCTTCTGTTGCTACTTGATTAGGTAACCAATTTTCATTCTCTGTTACTTCAGAATATGTGAAACAATCAATAAGTTTTTACCCTCAGATTTTTTAAAAAAATGTTATAAGTATGATAATTAGCAAATTTTTTAAAAATTAAGTTTTTTTTAAAATGTAAGTATGATAATTAGCAAATCTTTAAAAAATTAAGGTAGCTTAACATTTTAATCTTCTGTGAGTTAATAATTAGTAAAGTACCTTTGTACACTGTTCAGTCCTATCTACTGATGAGATGTTTTACTCTTTAGGAAAAAATTGTCTTCATTTATTTTTCTTCCTTATTAAGACCTTGTCCAGATATACTTATGTCATTTTCTGTCCCCAAGATTTAATTTGCTTTCACAAAGATTTCATACTTACTTTTCAAGAGGGTCTGGCATCCATCTCAGCTAAAGTCATTAGAGATCAGAAAACAATGTCCAAGACAAGGTCCAAGCCTATAAAAAACTTAATTGTGGTTACTTAAAAAGATTTTAAGCTCCCATTTGTTGAACCTAAGGGGTTCAGATGATTGCTTATCTGCACAAAACACTAAGTGTTCCACAGGCCCTGCAGTAAATGTACAGACAAGTAATGAAGGATACCACCTCATTTGAGGGGATAATGGTAAAGGTTCATGGTTGGCTGGGCTCAGTGGCTCACACCTGTAATCCCAAGACTATGGGAGGCCAAGGACGGAGGATCACTTGAGGCCAGAAATTCAAGACCAGCCTGAACAACATAACAAGACCCTCTCTCCCAAAAAAAAAAAAAAGGAACGGGGCATAGTGACACACACCTGAAGTCCCAGCTACTCAGGGGGCTGAGGCAGGAGTATCGCTTGAGCCAAGGAGTTCAAGGCTACAGTGAGCTATGATCATGTCACTGCACTTTAGCCTGATGGACAGAATGAGACCCTTTCTCAAAAAAAAAAAAAAAATTCATAGTTAATTAACTCATAATTATTTAAGCAAGCATTTTCACTTTTTTTTTCTTGTCTGGGGGGGGGTGGGTACAGGGTCTCACTCTATTGCCCAGGGTAGAGTGCAGTGGTGTCATCATAGCTCACTATAACCTCAAACACCTGAGTTCAAATGATCCTCCTGCCTTAGCCTCCCAAGTAACTGGGACTACAGGCACTCATCACCATGCCCAGCTAATTTTTCTATTATTTTGTAGAGACGGGATCTTGCTATGTTGCTCACACTGGTCTTGAACTCCTGGCCTCAAGCAATCCTTTGGCCTCAGCCTCCCAAAGTGCTAGGATTACAGACATGAGCCACCACACCCAGCATATTTTCACTTTTAAATTTTTAAATAGGGCCTAATTTTCAAAGTCAAAGCTGAGACTATAAAAATTTTTATATGGTATTATTTAGAGTTTTATGGAATAAAAGAGTAGAAAATTGAATTTTATTAAACAGCTATTCATCTAATAGTTTTTAGTGTTTGTACAATATATGATTATGGTTAAGATAAATACCATCATCAGACATCTTTCAGCAATAATCCATTATTGCCACCAGCGTTTTGGGGCATTCACTGACTGATGATCAAATTCAAATAAATTTGGTGTACATTTTCTGATATTCAGACAAATGATTTTACATTTCATAGAAAGTGAGTCTTTTCTGAAGTTCTCACAAAATGTAGTTGCTACTTTTATCTCATAAATATGTTGACTGCTTGTGATTTTTTAGGTCTTGCTCAGAGAAATAAATTAAGTACTTGAATTGAGACTAATATAATTATAGTATTCAGGAAAAACGTTTTAAAAATCCATTTATTTCCAGAAATTCCTTTTTCCAACATTTCTTTAATAGTACTTGGTGTTATATAAATATTCAGCATTTTTTAAATTTGAAATTAGCCATAACATAGATACTATGGACTTCAGAATATTAAATACGATTTTTTCAGACTTATTTAATACTAGATTTTTTTCATAGTTCCTCTACAAATGGTGATTTAACTTAGAAATTTGTGAATTTAATATTCGAAGCCAAATAATTTTTAAAAAGACAAATACAATACAAAAATGTAACAAAATGTAAAAGAAGAAAATGTTCATTAAGAGTTATCATACATAAAAGATTTAATCCTAAAATATAGTTCATAATATAGTCTTTATAATCATGTCAAAGAATTAATTAAGTCTTTAACTTTTTTTTAAGAAAAATACTAATATACCAATTGTGATTCTGGGTAAATTTTTTTTTTTTTTTTTTTGAGACAGAGTCTCACTCTGTTGCCGGGGCTAGAGTGCTGTGGCGTCATTCTAGCTCACAGCAACCTCAAACTCCTGGGCTCAAGCGATCCTCCTGCCTTAGCCTCCCAAATAGCTGGGACTATAGGCATGCGCCACCATGCCCGGCTAATTTTTTCTATATATTTTTTAGTTGTCCAATTGATTTCTTTCTAATTTTAGTAGAGATAGGGTCTTGCTCTTTCTCAGGCTGATCTCGAACTCCTGAGCTCAAACAATCCACCCACCTCGGCCTCCCAGAGAGCTAGGATTACAGGCGTGAGCCACCACGCCCAGCCCTGGGTAAATGTTTTGAGAAATAATTAGGAAACACCATATTACCTCCTTGTATTCCTTTTACTAATCAGACAAATAAGTAAAGAGATAAAGAAAACAATAGCGGTTGTTTTCATGCATTATCATTGTACTGCATTTTATCTTTATTGTATCCTTTTTTATAATCAAGCTAGCAAAGGAATGAGGATCTACTACATGAAAATCAAAATTATGTTAAATCAGAAATGTTCAAACATTTCTAAACTTTATTTACTAGTCATCGGTACCATTTTTAAAATTTAATCATGATGTAAGGAGCTTTTCTTTGTGATTATCCTAATTTGTTGCCTTTAACCCTTCAAATGATAAATTTGGGCTTAATAAGTCTTTACAGTTAATCCATGGATTCAGTTTCTCCAAAATTGCCCAAGCCCATTTTCAAACATAAGTTAAGCTCTTCAGCACCTTTCCAGGAGGCTCTTCTGTTCTGCATAGAGCTCCTTCCAGTCACAGAAGACTCATGAGAACCATAGGAGAAATAAAACATAGGTATAACAAGACACCCACCACCAGCCACAATCTTGCACAACACTGTAGTATAGAATCTGCTAACTATGATAGGGCTATGAAGAGGGTACTACTGGAGCACAAAAGAAGAACATCTTATCTTGCTAGGAGAGATCCTGTTTTATAATGAATCATATAATATTCTAATTTGTTGTTCATCTTTCTTCCCAGGTAGATATTCTATATGCTGTATCCCAAACACCCAGAACAGTGCCTGGAACAATATTAGGCTCTCAGTATTTGCTGGGTGAAGGAATGAATGCTTTCCCTAGCAGGAAGTCATTAGATATGCCTAAGACTGAAAAATCAAGAAGTAGTAACACAAGTTATTTAGAAACATGGAAGTAAATATCAAGATTATGAGCTAAAAGGGGAAAAATGGTTATCTCTGGGGGAGGGGGGGGAGGACTGCTGATTTTTTATTACTAATCCTGTAGAACTACATATGACTACATATATAACTTGGATAAAATTAAAAACTAAAAGTGGAGGGAAATTTTGGGGCCACTAATAGTAATCGTGCTTAGGATACTGAGCACGAGGCCTTAAACCAAAATAATGACAGTAGAGCTATAAGATGTTATGATTGTGGGAAATATTTGGGAAGTAGAAATAAACAGAAATTGGTGACTAGACACCAATAAGTTTAGAATCTTTCCTGGATTTGTGGCTTAGGCAGCTGAGTAGATCCCTTCAGTCCCTTCACAGAGACAGAAAATGCATGGGCAAGTTTTGGGTGAAAGGATAATAGATTCCATTTCAGACATGAGGGACTGAGTTCCCTGTGTAACAGTCAAGATGTTTAGTGTACATCTAAAGCTTGTGAGAAGTCTGGTGTGGAAATAGGAGGTCATGTAATAGTAGGTGGAAGCCAAAGCCGGCAGCGTCCCCTAGAAAGAATGTGTATAGTAAAAATAAAATGGATCCAAGACAGAATCCTAGAGAAACATTGATATTTAAGAGGAGCCCAGGCTGGGTGCTGTGGCTCACACCTGTAATCCTAGCACTCTGGGAGGCCGAGGCGGGCGGATTGTTTGAGCTCAGGAGTTCGAAATCAGCCTGTGCAAGAGCGAGACCCTGTTTCTACTAAAAATAGAAAGAAAAATTAGCTGGACAATTAAAATATATATATATATATATATATAGAAAAAAAATTAGTCGGGCATGGTGGCGCATACCTGTAGTCCCAGCTACTCGGGAGGCTGAGGCAGGAGGATCGCTTGAGCCCAGGAGTTTGAGGTTGCTGTGAGCTAAGCTGACACCATGGCACTCTAGCCTGGGCAACAGAATTGAGACTCTGTCTCAAAAAGAAAAAAAAGAGGAGCCCATAAAAGAGACTGGGAAGGGATAGCGGGTGATAAGAGGAAAATCATGAGAGGTGCCCCACAAGTAAGGTTTCAGTGAATTGAGTCAGTTATTTCAGCTGCTGGCAAGGAGGTCCAATAAGATAAGAACTGAGAAATTCCCATTACATTTGACGTTTAAGTTTGTATCTATAATCTTCGTTAAAAAAATTTCAGTAACGTGGAATGGGGAATGGTAAAGACTACAATGGAGCAAAGCCTGATTAGCAGGTGAAGATGGATGCAAGGAATATAACCCCCTCTCTGAAGGATCTTGTCTGAGAAAAGATTAGGTTAGGTTAGCGGGGAGGGGAGTTGCTCTAGAATCAAGGAAGAATTATATTTTGTATTTTGGTGTTTGTTTGTTTTTTTAAGATAGAGATTTAGGCATATTTATAAATATATTGAGTAGAATGAGCCAGTTGGAGGATGTGTGAGAAAGAATAAATTACGAGGTAAAAGAGACACATGTAAGAGAGATAGCAGTATTAGTCCTAAGCAGGAGAATAGCTTCTCCTAAGACAGAGTTGAGGATAACTGTAGAGAACAATATACATGGAGATATGTGTAACTGGGAATAAGAGAGCTTACATACCTGACTACCCTCTTTCTTTCTCTCTGGATAGAAAATTAACAGTGGAAAATGATGAGGGAGGAGGTGGTATAGTAAAGTTTGAAGAGAATGGCAAGGGTTTGAAGAACCACTGCATGGAAGCTTAGGAATACTGAGCATGAATAGCTAGGATTAGAGAGCGATGTGGAGAACCAGGCTGAGACTGGAGACCACAAGTTTGTAGTGGCCATAAGCTACATGGTTTTATCATTTCTCCAGCATTATTAGTCATGCTCCCTTAGATACTTTTTGGATATCTATTTAGCAACACAAAATAGTACAATGTTAAAAAAATTAGGTAATTAATGGGACTTAGAGTAAAGGAAGAATCAGTACAGTGAAGTTAATTTTAAGGGAGAACTTCTAGAAAGTGTGAATTTTGAGCCACAGATTGAAGAAAAAGGTGAGCACAAATTGATCCATGCTGTAGCTGGAAGTAACAAATTCTGCTTTGGGAAAATATGCAGATCCAATTAAAAGATTCAAATAAGTAAAATGAAGTTATAAATCAAACCTCATTTTAACGAGTTCTAATGGAGTTCATTTTTTTTATTTATATGAAAATATACTACATACTTCTCAATAAAACAAGCAGACAAAAACCAGTAAGGATATGGATGATCTGAACTACCTGATTAATAAACTTGACCTAATTAAAAGAAATTTATAGTTTTAAATTCATATATTAGAAAAGAAAGACTGAAAACCAATTATCTAAGTTATCCATAAAAGGAGCTTTAAAAAAGCCAGTTAAACCCAAAAGAAAGTAGGAGGAAGAAAATTAAAAAGTAAACATAGAAATCAGTGAAATAAAAAACAAATGTATAATAGGGGAAATCACTGAAACCAAAAGCTGGTTCTTTGGAAAGATTAATAAAACTGATGAATCTCTAGAAAAACTAACCAAGAAAAAGAGGAAAGAAAACAAATTACTAATCTCAGAAATGAAAAAAGAGACATCACAACATTAAGAATATTCACAAAGAATATTCACAAGAATATTCACAAAGAATATTAAGAATTTATGCCAATAAATTTGAAATTTTAGATGAATTACATAGATTAAAAAAGTAGTTTATAAAAACTAACACAAGAAAGGGCATTTATGAAAAACCCACAACTAACATCCCATTCAATGGTAATAAACTGAAACCTTTCCTCTAAAATAGAATGCTGTAATCAAAATATAGAAAATAAATATCTAGCTGTTAATTTTGAAGTAAAATTTTAAAAATACAGAAAATAAGTGTTGGTGAGGATTATGTAGAAATAGGAGCCCTATACATTGCTGGTGGGGATGTAAAATGGCACAGCTGCTGTGGAAAAGAGTATGTTGGTTCTTTAAAATATTGAACATAAAATTATCATCTGACCCAGCATTTTCGTTCCTAGGTATATAGCCAAGACAAATGAAAAGATATGTGTCCACATAAAAACTTGTACAGAAATGTTTATAGCAGCTTTTTTTAAAACTCTCATCCTCTATGTGATGGTATATAGCAGCATTATTCATAATAGCCAAAAGGTATAAACAACCCAAATGTCCATCAACAGATGCATGAATAATTGTAGTGTATGCCTATAATGTATATTATTATTGTTCAGCCATAAAAAGGAGTGAAGTACTGATACATACTACAACCAGAATGAGCCTGGAAAATATGTTAAGTGAAAAGCCAGACACAAAAGGTCATATATCATATGATTCCTTTTATATCATATAGCCATAATAGGCAAATCTGTAGAGACAAAAAGCAGATTAGAGGTTGCTGGGGAATGGGGAGTGATCACTTAATGGGTACCATGTATTTTGGTGGGGGTGATAAAAAAGTTTGGAAAGTAGAGACAGCTGGCGTTAGGATAATATTGTGACTAGACTACTTACCACTGATTTGTACACTTTAAGATGGTTAATTGTATGTTATGTGAATAAAATTGAATAATAGTTTTTTAAACTGACATAAGAAATAGAAAATATGAATAATTACATATCCAGTAAGAAATTGAATATGTTATTAAAGCATTCCCACAAAGAAATTGCAAGCCAGGTAACTTCAGTGAATTCGTCCAAAGATTTAAGGAAAAAAATACCACTCTCATATGACTCTTCCAGAAAATAGAAGCAGAGGAAAATGCTTATCAACTCATATAATGAGGCCAGCATAATTTTGATTTCAAAGCCTGACAGGATATTACAAGAAAGGAAATTACAGACCAGTCTTTCTCATGAACAAAATATTAGTAAATCAAATTCATGGATATACAAAAAGGGCAACCAAATGGGGTTTGTTCCAGGAATGAAGGAGGTTTTAACATTTGAAAATCAATACAGTATACCACATAAAAGTAAAAAGAAAAAAATAATAAAGCATTTGATAAAATTTAATCTATTCATGACTTTTTGTAAGTCAACAAACTAGGACTAGAAGAGAACTTTTTAAAATGTGATCAAGTATATCTACCAAAAAACTAAAGAAAACATCATACTTATCATACTTAATAGTGACGTACCGATAGGGACATTCACTGTCACCACTTTTATTTAGCATTGTACTGGAGAACCTAGCCAGTACAAAAAACAGGAAAAAAAAAAAAAGAAAAAAATATTTAAAAGAAGTAAAGCAAATAAAGATTATAAAGGCAGAGTTTGAATTGTCATTATTTACAGACAATTTGTATACATTAAAAATTCAAAAGGCTCTACAGATAAACTATTTAGAATTATTAATATATTATGTTCATAGGTTAGAAACTGAATCTTGTGAAAATATCAGTTTCTCCCCAATTGATCTATAAATTTCATACATTCTCACTGAAAACCCAACAGGTTTTTTTTTTGTTTTTTGGTGGAAATTGACAAGTTCATGAAATTTACATGGAAATGTAGAGGACCAAGAATATCCAAGCCAGCCATTAAGAAGAATAAAACTTGAGGACTTCTATTACCAGACCTCAAGACCTGTTATAAAGCTACATAATTAAAACAGTGCTGTTCACCAAGTGCCCAGATCTCAGTTTCTAAATACTATTCTCCAATAAAAGGAATCAGGGTTCCTTGGAAGAAGTGGTTAACTCCAGAGCTGGAGCACAGAAAATATAAAATGAGCCTGGAACATCTTTTGGTAACAGTAAATAAGGAAATGCATAGAAAAGGATGGGGACATATTGAAAGGGCACAAGTCAACCTGAAGGAGTAAAGGCCAAGCCTAAGTCAGTTTGCGCAGCAAATAAATAAATAACAAATAAATAATGATCATATTGAACTGTAACCCATAGTTCATAGACTAAAACATATATAGACTAAAACATAGACTAAACATAGACTAAAACAAATATCCATGAGTTTATATTGATATACATAATCATATAACTATATTGATATAAATAATTTCATAACTAATGTGGAAGGATATTTCTTCCTTATGGAAGAATTCCAATTAATAAATACACAAGGACTGAGGGAACTACAAAACCACCATTAGGCAAACACTACATTAATCACTGCAAGCAAGGTGGGTGCTAAAATCAGTGGGTAAAAGCTTGAGGAAAAAATAGGGTATTTACATGGTTTCAACATATTGTCCCCGAGGTATCAATTACAAAGGAGAAAAATAAAAACTTTACAGTGGAGAAACCCAGCGGATACTACCTTAACCAGGTGATCATAGTTAATACATTAAAATTAAAAGACTGTTAAAAGACTGTCAACAGATCAGAGGAGGCTAAGAAAACACAAGGTGGGATCTTGAATCATAGAACAGGAAAAGGACATGAGTGAAAAAACTGGTGAAATTCCAATAAGGTCTGTAGTTTTAGTTAATAGTATGTCAATATTATTAATATCAGTATGTCAGTGTTAATTTACTGATTTTGATAAGTGTACTTTGTATAAAATGTGAACAGTTGGGAAGCTGGTAGAAAGGTATACGTAAACTCTATACTATTTTTTGCAACTTTTCTGCTAGTCTAAAATTATTTAAAAATAAAAGTTTTTAAAATCGCATGGTATTGACAAAAGATGTGTTAGTTTCCTAGGGTTGCTGTAACAAAATGCCACAAATTGAGCAACTTAAAACAACAGAAATATAATCTCATAGTCGTGAAGGCTAAAAGTTCAAAATCAAAGTGCTGGCAGGGCAATGCTTCCTCTGAAGGCTCACGGGGAGGATCCTGTCTTGCTTCTTCCTAGCGTCCAGTGGTTACCAGCAGTCCTTGGCATTCCTTGGCTTGTAGCTACATCACTTCAGTCTCTGCTTATCTTCACATGGCCATCTTTTCTGTTTGTGTCTCTGCATATCCTCTGCTCTTTTAAGGACACCAGTCAAATTGGATTTAGGGTCCATCTTAATCTAACATGACCTCATCTTAACTAATTAATAATCTGGGAAAAAAATGTATTTTCAAATAAGGTTACATTCCGAGGTTCCAGTGGGACATGAATTTGGGGGCAGACACTATTCAACCCAGTCAGTATACAAGGATAGGCAAATAGACCAAGAGGACAGAATAGCAACTCTACAAAGACCCCTGATTTACAACAGATTCGCCACTGCAGTGCAGTGGGAAAGGAAGGTCTTCTCAGTAAATGGTGAGGCAAATGAAAATCTGTACGGGGATAAAAAGAATCTTGACCCCCTACCTCATAGCATATATAAAGACCACTTTCAAATAGATCATAATCTAAATGTGATAAGTGAAATAACAAATTGTTTTGACAACACAGAAGAATATCTTCATAATGTTGGGGTAGGCAAAGATTTCTTTAACTGCAGACAAAATGAACTAACTTCACTGGAAAAACATTAATCAATTAGACTTCATCTAAATTTTAACAATTTTTAAATTGAACCTACCAAGGAGTAACAAAGATGTGAAAAGCTAGAACTCTCATGAACTGCTTGTAGGAGTACAAATTGGTACAAGTGCTTTGGACCAGCAGTTCTACTCCTAGGTGTATACTCAACAGAAAAGAGTCTGCATGTCCACTAAAAGACATATAGAAGAATTTGTATAGCAGCCTTATTCATTATAGCCCAAAATGGGAAGTAATCTAAATATTTCTCAATGGGAGAATGCATAGTTAACCTACAGTAATAGAAATCAGGGTAGTGGTACCTGGAGGGAAAGGATATTGATTGGGAGGGGTCATTTTAGAGGATTCAGGGGTATTGGGACTATGTCTTGATATGGATAATAATTACACTGGGATATACATTGTTTAAAATTTTGAGCTGTATACTTACGATTTTTGTACTTCATTGGATATATGTTATACTTTTTCTTTTTTGAGACAGAATGAGACTCTGTTGCCCAGGTTAGAGTGCCATGGCGGCAGCCTAGCTCACAGCAACCTCAAACTCCTGGGCTCAAGCGATCCTACTGCCTCAGCCTCCCGAGTAGCTGGGACTACAGGCATGCACCACCATGCCTGGCTAATTTTTTCTATGTATATTTTTTAGTTGTCCAGCTAATTTCTTTCTATTTTTAGTAGAGACAGGGTCTCGCTCTTGCCCAGGCTGGTCTCAAACTCCTGAGCTCAAACAATCCACCCGCCTTGGCCTCCCAGAGTGCTAGGATTACAGGCATAAGCCACAGCGCCTGGCCTGTACTTTTTAAAATTAAGAAAAAATGTAATATATTAAATACTATTGAAATAAGTGTACTATCATCAATAGAAAAAGAATCAAGTCATCTTCATTAAAATATTTGTTGTATTGAGATTTTACTTTAATGAGATTTCACTAAAACTTATATTTGGGTAACATTTCATGGTTCACTGGGTACTTTGTCATAACATGGTAAGAGATATGTCATTTGGATGTATTCCAGGATAAAGATTCTCATTTATATTATTTAAATGCTATAAATTAATACCAAAAATCAGCAGCTTGTTCTTTATTTTCAGTTTATTAGAAATCTTAATATTGCCTTGCTCATTTCTGTCTTTTAGGCTAAGACATCAAGCACACAAAGAATTTTATGCCTACAAACAGGTGAGGAATTCAAGTCAACTTTATGTTTTTTTCCCAAAAACTGAGAACTTAGATTTCCACTCATACTTTAAACTTGGTCTGGAATTACTTGTGTTCAGTTTAGCATTTCATCTGCCAATTTGCAGTACAAAATAGATCAACTTCATATTCTTAAGTAATCTTCCCTTCTTTCATAAGTATTATTTGAAACTGTAGAAAGTACAGATGATATAATAATATAATTTAACAGGAAGCTTGAGCCAACATTGTGCTAAAGAGAAATACTATAGCTTATAATCCTTAATAGTTACTATTAACATAATAGAGTTCAGAGATACCTTAAGTGAATTTTTTCCCTCTTTCTCCATTAGAAGACAGCAATTCCTCAGAGATGACCAGCTATGTTACAGTGATCTTATTTACTCCCTTTTTACTTTAAATGTTGGCTCATGTTACCCACTAAAAGTCTACAAACTTGAATCATAGCTGTTAACACACTGATTTGTTCTTTTAGTTAATAAACTTAACTTTTCTTGAAGGCCAAATAAAAGTCGTTTTTTCTTCCGTGTGTTAATTAACATTTTACCACTGACGTCAAACCGTGGATCCTAAATTTTCCTTGATCTTCTTTTGATCCTAAGCATGAAATTTGTTACCTTTAGCTTTTTGGGGAGACCAGCTTCAGCTTATTTGGTTCTTTAACCTTGCTGACACTGATGTTACAGCACCATGTCACCATTTTAGGATTGCATATCTTTCTGTCCATCTTTTGTCCATGTATCTTTGAAATCTGAGCTGATTGGCACGTTCCCTAGATGTACACACTGAACTGATGTAACCCCACACTCTTCCCCATACATCTCATGTGGGATTCATAGTCAGAGTTGAATGTTTTAGTTTTCTCAATGAATGAATCTTTCTCTCTCAGTTCTATCATAATCTTGACAACCTACAGGATGTTCGTATATAGACAAACTAGAAAGTAAAATTGGCTTTGGCAGTCATTTAATAGTTGAAATTGACTGCTAGAACTAGTCAAGTCACAAGAGAGACAGTAAATTTGATCTCTAAAGTATACCAAATAGGAAATTTAGTAGAACATCCCTGTGTAGCTTGATGGTAGCTTTTAGTTGTGATTTCTGAAAATGTGATTTGCCCTCAAAACCATTTGTAGTTTAAGAATGTAAGACACCCAAAATTTAGAGATCTTTCCCCAAATTTCATTTGCCTGTTTCTTCACTTTAAGATGAAATATAACTGCTGAGTTTATTCTCAGAAAATGTCTTAAATAGTAATCTGCCTTCTTAGCACTTGGCATTAATTTTAACTGCTGTGTAATCACCACAGAGTCAGATTAGGGACAAACCTGTATGAATTTTGAACCCATTAACATAACTCTGGGTAGAGCTAAATTTTACTGAGGACATCGATGTATAATAATAAGCAGAACTTCCAAAATTTAGATTGACTTTTTAATCTTTTTTAAATTACTAAGCAGTCAGTCCCATCAGCCAGTTCTATGTTTTACTGAATCACGAGGCAATCAGTTTCATTTATTTTCCCTCCGTATTAGCACTTAGTCCAGAAGGGCACATATTAATGTCTTTTCCCAAAACTTAATTTACTCTCAAAGAAATTTTCAAATTGCTTTTCAGGAGAATATTGCGTCATTACTCAAGTTAAAAGAATGTTGCTAAAACGCCTGTCTCAAACTGTAAAAGAGATTCTCTCCAATGTTGAATAGGGAGGAAATAACCTATTAATATATACACAAAAGAGAAAAATATTTGTGGGTATAATGAGAAATTTTTCAAATTACAGATTTAAATGGGCATAAGAACATACTTTTTTGTCTTACAGGTTATATTAAAAGAGAAAGTAAAAGAACTGAATTTACATGAGGTAAGTTACTTATAAGTAATTTAATCTTTTCTTGAGCCATTTTCTAGTAGAAATAGTATGCTGTGGTATACTCAAACACCTTTATTTGCAGAAGTTGAAAAAAATTAGGTTCATTTTGATCAGGTTAATAGAATATTTGAGGGTGAGAGCACATAAAAATTAATTGCATGAAGGCTGTACAAGAGTAATATAAGTTAGGCACAGTAACTCACACCTATAATCCCAGCAATTTAGGAGCCTGAGGCAGGAGGATCACTTGAGGCTAAGAGTTCAAGACCAGCCTGGGCAATATAATGAGACCCTATCTCTAAAAAAATGGTTTTTTTAAATTATCTGAGACCGAGTGTGGTAGCTCACACCGGCAATCCCAGCACTTTGGAAGGCCAACATGGGAGGATCACTTGAGGCCAACAGTTTGAGACCAGCCTGAGCAACATAACAAGATGCTGTCTCTACAAAAAATAAGGAAAATTAGCTGAGAGTGATGGGACATGTCTGTAGTCCCAGCTACATGGGAGGCTGAGGCAGGAGGATCACTTGAGCCCAGGAGTTTGAGGTTGCAGTGAGCTATGATGACACCACTGTACTTTAGCCCAGGCAACAGAATGAGACCCTGTCTCCAAAATAATTAATTAACTAATTAAAATAAAATAAAAATTAGCCAGGTGTGGTGGATCACTTGAGCCCAGGAGTTCGATGCTGCAGTGAGCTACGATTGTGCCACCGTACTCCAGCCTGGGTGACACAGCGAGACTCTATCTCTTAAAAAAAAAAAAAAAAAGTACTATAACTCATACTTTTAGTAGGGATGATGCCAATCTAAGGTTTCATAGCAGTAGGGATGCAGCTTACCATCCATGCTATATGAATAAGAAATAGATATAAATTAGTTTTCTACTCAAGATGAGTTTTCACCAATTTCACCCTTGAAAATGTTTCCAATATTCCTTTCTTACCAATGACACAGAAAAGGCAGTGATTATTTCATGGGGATGGGAGTTTGGAAGGGTGAGATAGAGGCATGGAATAAGGGTAGGTAGAGTATGAATCCTTGGGATTGTTTAGCTATTAGGTTGCATGGTTGGTTCACAGGTGCTCACAATGTTGTTATGCTTTGTAACTTGAGTACAAACTTGAGTATGTGTACCCTGAAATATATGTTAAGATACAGTCTGTAAGAATTCTTTTTAATTCTATTCCTTGTGTTTGTCTCTGACTACAAATGTTCTCAATTTTTATTTTTATTGCCCTTTCTCTTCCTCCCTTTCTGAGTTTTAGAATTGATGTTTAAAGCAAAGACTTGGAAGGCTGTACACTGTAGTATCTGTGTTTTATAGAGCCTAACTGTGGTGAAGTTACCTTGTCAGTCTCTTCAAAGTTAATTTGTAAAGTTACTTGAATAATAATAATTATATTATTGTTAAACACTTCAAAATCATGTGTTGTTCCTTTCTGCATATTTTTCATCAAAGAGTTCATGTTACTGCTTAACAGCACTTTAGGACCTGCCCTTTGATTAAACTCAAGCATCAATTACTATTTGATTTTTAACTTTTCCCAAAAGTTAATTTTGACCCACTGCCAAAATTAACATGAAGTAATAGAAGATGATCTGTTTTCTCTTTGGAGTCTTTTTGATGACCATCAATAAAAAGATTAAATTCTTACCAGAATCCTTGGGAACATAAGTCTTCCTTTTTGGTGTGACCCATTAATTTAGAAACTTTATCCTGAATAAGTGCATTGTGTTGCATCTTTAGTATCCCAGCTGCACCCACCAATTCCAGTTTCTCTGAATCTGGCTATTTGTATCTAGGCTTTGATTTGTTCACCACAGTGTTCCCAGCTTTGGTTAGGCGAGTTGCTTCCTCCACTGAATTTCTTTTGTACCTTTGTCAAAAATCAAACTGCCATATTTTTGTGACTCTATTTCTGGATTCTCTATTCTGCTCCCTTGATTTATGTTGCCTATTTCTTCATCAGTACCACACTGTCTTGATTACTATAACTTTATATTATGGTAAGTCTTAAAATCAGGTAGTGTGGTTCCTCCAACTTTATTCTTTTCCAAAATTGTTTTAGCTAGTCTAGTTCCTTTGCCCTTCCATGTAAATTGTAGCATCAGCTTGTCTATATCTACAAAAGATGGCCACTGGGAGTTTGATTCGTATTGCATTAAATCTATAAATATATTTGGACAGAGTTGCCCTATGCCATGTTGAGTCTTCCAGTCTATGAACACATTATTTCTTTCCATTTATTTATTTATCTGAAGCTCTGTTATTAGGTATATATACATTTAGGATTTTTATATCTTCTTGGTGAATTGACCCTTTTATCAAGATTCCTCTTCATCCCTGGTAATTTCCTTTCCTTTGAAATCTTTCTCTGATATTAATATAGCCGCTCTGGCTTCCTTTTGATTAATGTTTGCATGTTATATGTTTTTCCATCCTTTCATTTTTCAATCTACCTATATGTTAATAATTATATTTGAAGTGATTTTTCTTATAGACAGCATATGGTTATGTCATGTTTTTTTCTCCACTCTGCCAATATGTCTTTTAACTGGTGTAGTTAGAGCATCCGTGTATGTTTGGAATTAGGTCTACTGTTTTATTATGTCTTCTGCTTCTCTCTCTTTTTCATTCTGTTTCCCTTTTCTTGCCTTCTTTTGGGTTATTTGAGCATTTTTTAATATTCCATTGTAGTTTATCCATTGTGATTTTTACTATATCTGTTTGTATAATTTTTTAGTGGTTGCTCTAGGAATTATTAATTAAAATATTAATTAAAATAAATATTCAGGGTTGGGCGTGATGGCACACACCTATAATCCCAGCACTTTGGGAGGCTAGGGCAGGAGGATCACTTGAGGCCAGGAGTTCAAGACCAACCTGGGCTGCATAGCAAGACCCAGTCTCTACAAAAAATAACTACTGGGCCGGGCGCAGTGGCTCACGCTTGTAATCCTAGCTCTCTGGGAGGCCGAGGCGGGCGGATTGTTTGAGCTCAGGAGTTCGAAATCAGCCTGAGCAAGAGCGAGACCCCGTCTCTACTAAAAATAGAAACAAATTAATTGGACAACTAAAAAGATATAGAAAAAACTAGCCGGGCATGGTGGCGCATACCTGTAGTCCCAGCTACTCGGGAGTGTGAGGCAGGAGGATCGCTTGAGCCCAGGAGTTTGAGGTTGCTGTGAGCTAAGATGATGCCACGGCACTCTAGCCCAGGCAACACAGTGAGACTCTGTCTCAAAAAAAAAAAAAAAAAAAA
>CAUYSK010035274.1:0-48859 GCA_963575035.1 Avahi laniger | reverse complement strand
ATAATAATAATAATTTAATAGTGACTATGTCATGTTTAAAGTAATGAATAATATTTAGTCTAGGTCTTTCTTCAAGAAGTACTCATATTCTAAAAAAAAATAAAAAAATAAAAAAAGTACCCATATTCTAAAAATGTGAATTCATGTCACAAAATCACACTCTAATAGTCTTAAATGACCTCCAATTTCAAATGAACTACCTTTGGTTTTTTGAAAAGAGTGCTATTATGGGACTTTATTTACACCCTTGGTTAGCTGAGAAACAAAAATATACACTTTCTTATGGCATAAATTACTGTGGTATAAAGTCTTACAGAAATTGCACTCTGGGCTAGAGGATTTTCTCACATTTCTACCTCTCAAGGGCAGCAAAATCATATGAGAATTTTTTCCTGATTGTGATTGCAAAGTACATCCAAAAGATTTTGCACTTTGTAATTTTTCCAAAGGCACTAGTCCTTCTCAAGATATTTCTACAGGTATCATAACAGGTAATTGGCATGATGCTGTCAGCTAAACTTACCATTAATTGTGAAAAAAATTCGTGTTTGACCAGTTGTTTCAATTCATTCAAAGTGCTTTGAATTTTCTCTAACTAGTACACAGTGTCAGATATTATGAATTGGCTACCCAAAAACTTTCACAATCCTTTCCCTACTGAAGAGACTAGACAGCTATCTTAGTCATTGGATCAGCCTCTCTTGCAGCCAGGGTGACCCAATTAGAGGTAGTTCTTTGTTATTTTTTTATTTCCAGCATTGCTGAAGTATGACTGACAAAAACTACATATGTTTAAGGTGCACAATGTAACGAATTGAGATATATATATATATATAAAATGTTAATTAATTATACAATTGACTTAAGGGGACAGTAATAGAAACTGTTAAAAATGAAATACAAGAGAAAAAGGAATTTAAAAAGTGAGCAGAATATAAGTGTGCTGCGAGACAATTTTAAGTGTTAGAAATTACATGTAATTGGAGTTCCTGAAAAGTCATGGAGAGGGAGAGGGGGCTAGACAATATATTTAATGAAACAATGGCAAAATTTTCCCAATTTGTTAAAAATTACATATATTCACAAGTATAAGAAACCCAACAAACCCCAAGCACGAGAAACATGAAAAAAACTTCATCACAAACATAATAAAATTGCTCAAAACTAATGCTACAGAGAAAAATCTTAAAAGCAGCTATAGAAAGGAGCACATTAAATACAGAGAAATTGATATCAAGATGAGATCAGACTTCCTATTAAAAACAAAGCAAATGAGAAGATGGTGGAGCAACAACTTTTCATAACTGAAGGACAAAAACTTTGCTATTAACCTAAAATTCTATGCCAAAGTAAACAATATTACAATAACTAAGAGAAAATAAAGATTTTTTCAGACACACAAAATAGTAAATGAATCAATAGCAGACCTGTAGTATAACTACGGGAAATAATAAAAGAAGTCCTTCTGGCAGAAGAAACATAATATGATATAGAAATATAGATATTTTTAAAGGAAATAATAGTACCAGAAAATTATATATATTAAATTTTAAATCTTTTAAATGGAAAAATAATTGTTTGAACAGATATAATGATATAATACGATTGTAGTGTGGAATTTACACATACATAAAGATAAATTTTATGACAGAAATTGCACAATGGTCAATGAATATGGGAAAATATAAGTATGACATAATTTTCTTATACTGTACATGAAATGTTATGATATTACTTGAAGTTAGACTGTGATAAATTCAAGATGTATACTATACACTTTAAAGCAACCAATAAAAATACAAAGAGTTACCATTGAAAAGCAAACAAAAAGAGATGAAATTAAAATATAAGAATCATTCAAATATTAAAAAGTAAGTCAGAAGCAGAGGAAGAAGAAATACAGAAACAAATGAGACAAAGAAAAAATGAAGAGTAAGATAAGCGACGTAAGCCTAACTATAACAATCATCATATTAAATATAAGTGATCTAGGATTTCTATTTCTTTTGAAAAGATGCAGTGGATGTACTTTCCCATAGTCTTTCCACCTAAAATCCCTGGGCAATATTCATCAAACAAACATAAGAATACTCTGAAAACTAGAGAGAAGAAGGCAGACCAGCTAGAGACCTCAGAATTGAGAAACAACGTGGTAGTGAGACCCCTGTTTCTTTTTTGCCTCATATTAATATATCTCAGATGGGTACTAGAAAAGTCACTCAAACTGGACACCAATCATGTTCCAATAAGAGCTTGCTGTCTCTAGCAAAAGGATCAGGAAAGGGCAGTTTAGCAATATAAAACCCTTTAAGATGAAAATTTCTCTACTTCAGCCATACATCACAGAATAAACTGTTACCTCACTCCTGCCAGTAAAGGCTGAGTATACAGCCTAGACTTACAGAGCTGTGAGGCAGTAAAAACAAACAAAAAACACCCCAACTCCCCATATTCTACCAGGGTGGTGTCAAAAAAGGCCAAATTGGGAGCCATGACTTTCATCTGCTCCAGCAGGAAAAGAGCCCACTCAACTTCTTTGGCACAAGCGGAGATCATGAGCAGAACCTGGACTTCCGCTAGCTTGTAGTATTGAGGTACCTCTCCCCTCCTGACAGAGGTGGTATTGGCAGAGTGTAATGGGAAAATTGAACTCCCATTCCTGCACAGCACTAATGAGGTTCCAGTTTCACCTGGGTGTCAGTGGAGGCCAAGCGGAGAACCTTGACTTTCAACCGCACCTGTCAGTAATGAGGCAGTGACCCACTTCACCTTTTTGAGCAGTAACAGTGAAGACCTGATGAAACACAAGATTTAAAAAACATTTAGCATAACGTAATTTTCCAGATTTTAATAGAAAATCAGTCATAATACCAAGGTACAGGGAGATATCTACTTAAATGAGGAAAGACAAAAACACTAAGATGAAACAGATGTAAGGTAAGGATTTTAAAGCAACCATTGCAAAAATGCATCAATGAGTAATGATGAACATTTAAAACAAAATAAATAGAATATCTCAGTGAATAAAATAGAAGATATAAAGAAGAGTTGAATGGAACTTTTTGGACAGAAAAGTAAAATAATTGAAATAAAGAGCTAAGTAGATGGGCTCAACATCAAAAAGAATTTGACAGAGGAAAGGATAAGTGAATTTGAAGATAGAGCAATAGAAATTGTGCACTCTAAATGACAAAGAAAAAAGTAACTGGGGGAGGGGGAAGGGAGACCGACCCTCAGAAACATTGATGTGACATGACAAAAAAAAATCAAACATTCGTGCATCAGAATTCTAGAAGGTATTGAGAAGGAGGTTGTGGTTAAAAAACATTTGAAAAAATAATAGATGAAAATTCCCCAAAATTGGAAAAAAGAAATAAAAATACAAATTCAAGAAGCTGAACAAATTCAAAACATGATACATCCAAAAAAATTCATGCCAAGACACATCGTACTCAAAATTTTGAAAAGTAACTGCGAAGAAAAAATCATGAAAGTAGCCAGAGAGAAATGATGGATTACCTATGAGAGAAACACAATTAAAATGACATCAGGTTGTTATCAGAAAACCACTGAGGCTAGAAAGAATTTGCATCCCTCTTTCATGTGCTGAAAGAGAACTATCAACCCAGAGTACTATATGCAATATAAATATCTTACAGAAATCAAGGGAAATCAAAGCACGCACACACGTGCACACACACGCTATGTGTATATACACACACATATATATACACACATATATATATATCACTACAGGTAATATGATATATAATGGTGAAAGACTGAATACCTTCCCCCTAAACATAGGAACAAGGCAAGGATCACCACTCTCACCACTGCTATTCAACATAGAAGTGAAAGTTCGAACTAGCCAAATAAGGAAAGTAAAGGAAACCATACAGGTGGGAAAGGAAGAGGTAAAACTGTTATTTGAAGATGCTATGATTCTCAATATACAGCATCTCAAGGATGCTAAAAAAAAAAAGGATTTTTCAAACTATTAAATGATTTAGGCAACTTTAAGGATACAAGATCAACATAAAAAATGTTGTTTATAATTATGTTTCTATATACTTGCAATTAACATGTGGAAATCAAAATTAAAAAATAAATAGTATTTATAAGTATTCAAAAATATAAAGTACTTGGTAGTAAATTTAACAAAATATGCATAGACCTTTATGCTTAAAACTACAAAATGATAATGAAATAAATCAAAGTTCTCAAAAAAATGGATATACATAAATACATATATGGAGAAAAAGAGATACGAGATAGAGTGAAAGAGACTTCATGGATTGGAAGAGTCAACATAGTAAAGATGCCAATTCTTCCCAAAGTTATATAAATGTGCACTGCAATTCGTATCAAAAATCCCTACAATGTGTTTTGGAGCCATAGAAAGTAATATGAAAAAATTTACATGGAATCACTAAGAAATTAGAATGACTAAATTAATTTTTTAAAAGATAAAGAATAAGTTTTATTCTTTTAAGAAGAAGAAAGGGGAAGAAATTGTTCAACCTAATTTCAAGATTTATTATGAAACTGTAATTATCAAGACTGTGTGGTATTGGAAGATGGATTCATACATAGATCAAAGGACGAACAGAATAGACAGCCCAGAAATAGACCACACAAATACAATCAACTAATTTTTTAGAAAGGTACAAAAGCAATTCAGTCAAGGAAAGATAGTATTTTCAATAAGTGGGACTTGAGCAGCTGGATATACATAAGTAAGAAAAAAAGAGAACCTTGATTGGAACTTCATACCTTATTCAAACACTAATGCAAATGGAACACGGACTTAAATGTAAAGCACAAAACTAGTAAATTATAGACAGAGAAAAGCACAGGAGAAAACCTTTGGGATGTATGGCTAGGAAAAAAATTCTTAGAACTGACACCAAAATCATAATTCATAAAAGATAAAATCAAAAATTTGAGCCAGGTGTGGTGGTGCACACCTGTAATCCCAGTTACTGGGGAGGCTGAGGCAGGAGGATCGCTCGAGTCCAAGAGTTTGAGGCTACAGTGAACTATGATTGTGCCACTGCACTCCAGCCTGGGCAACAGAGCAAGATCCTGTTTCTAAAATAAATAAATAAATAAATATTAAAAAATTAAAAATTGGACTTCATAAAAATTAATAACTTTTGTTCTGTGAAAGACCCTGTCAAAAGAATGAAAAGACAAGTTACATGCTGGAAGAATATATGTGCAAATAACATATATGACGAAGAACACTCAACTAGAAGATATAAAAGATTCACAAAACTCCTCAGTAAAAACAGCTGTTCAGTTAGAATATGGAGAAAAACGTGAAGAGTCTTTTCACCAAAAAAAAAGATATATATATATATATATATGGATGGCAGATAAACACATAAAAAGATGTAATTAAGAATTTAAAGAATTGAAAAAATAAAAATAAAATGACAATAAAATTATAGCCATAAAATGTTTAACATCACTACACTTTACAAAATGCAAATCAAGGCTATGTTGAGATATTACTACACATATATCATACATCAAGAATAAAATGTAGACCAGGCGCGGTGGCTCACGTCTGTAATCCTAGCACTCTGGGAGGCCGAGGCGGGCGGATTGTTTGAGCTCAGGAGTTTGAGATCAGCCTTAGCAAGAGTGAGACCCCATCTTTATTAAAAAAAATAGAAAGAAATTATCTGTACAACTAAAAATATATAAAAAAAAAAATTAGCCGGGCATGGTGGCGCATGCCTGTAGTCCCAGCTAGTCAGGAGGCTGAAGCAGTAGGATCGCTTGAGCCCAGGAGCTTGAGGTTGCTGTGAGCTGGACTAATGCCACGGCACTCACTCTAGCCTGGGCAACAGAGCGAGACTCTGTCTCAAAAAAAAAAAAAAAAAAGAATAAAATGTAGTGATAATAGCAAATACTGGCAAGAATGTGGTGACACTGGATTTATCACTTATTTCTGATGTAAACATAAAATGTTATAGCCTCTCTGAAAAATTATCTGGCAGTTAGTTTCTTTAAATCTAAACAAATAACTCATACAACTCAGCAATTGCATTCTTGGGAATTTATTCAGAGAAGTTACATCTCATGTCTCCACAAAACCAGTATATTATTGTTCATAGAGGCTTTATTTGTAGTAATCAAAAACTAGAAACAGCCATAATATCCCACAATACGTGAGGGGTTAAAGAAACAGTGGTACATACATACTGTGAAATACTACTTAGCAAGGAAAAGAAACTGACAATTTGGATGGATCTAAAGGGTATTTTACATGAAAAAACTGGTATCAAAAGATAACATACAATATGATTTCATTTATATAACATTCTCAAAATGTCAAACTTATAGAGATGGAGAGGGGGTTCGTGGTTCCTGGTGGCTAGAGATTTTGGGGTGGTAGATGTGACCATAAAGGAGTAGCATGAGGAAGATCTTAATGAAGAAATACTTTTGGGTCTGGATTCTGGTGGTGGTTACACAGACCTACACGTGTCATAAAATGACTTAGAACTATACACAAATATTTTATCAATGTCCATTTTCTAGTTTGAATATTGTACCCTAATTTTGCAATATGAAACAATTTGGAAAAACTGGATGAAGTGTACTTCTCTGTAACTATGAATCTATAGTTATTTCAAAAATAATATACAGAAATGATAATATACAGAATACAAAATAAAATACAGAATAATATACAAAATATACATTCTTTTCAATTGTGTAATGGGCATTTACCCAGACAGAAGATATTCTGGACCATAAAACAAATCTTGATAAATTCGCAAGTATTCGGATAATACAGATTGTGTTTTCTGACAATACTACCAGATTTTAAGACTTATATAAAGCCCCAGTAATCAACATTGAGTGGCATTGGCATAAAGATAGATAGATGATGGATGATAGGTAGATAGATAGATACATGATATATCTATTAATGGAATAAAATGGAGTTTCCAGAAATATGTTCATACCTATTTAAAAAAATGATTTATGACAAAAGTACAAAGACAATATAGTGGAGAAAGGAACATCTATTCGATACATAATGTTGGCACAAATTGATACTCAAGTGTCAAAAATTGGAATGCAATCCATACTTTTGGGTTATACACACACACGCACACCCAAACAAATATCAGCTCAAAATACGTCATGCCTAAATGCAAAACCCAAAACTGTAAAATTTGTACATGAAAACAATTGTGACCTTGAGTTAGGCAAAGATTTCTTAGATATGACACCAAAAGCATGATCCACAAAAGAACCAACTGACAATTTGTGCTCTGTGAAATACTTCAAGACATGGAAAAGCAAGCTACGAATTGGAAGAAATTATTTGTAAATCACACATTGGACAAAAAGCTTGTGCCTAGAATTTACAAATAGATCTCAAGAGTAATTGATAAGACACTAAACAATCTAATGAAAAACAGACACAAATTTGTACAGACACCTGACTAAGGAAGATATATCGAGGGCAAATAAGCATAGGAAAAGATGCTCATCTCCATCAGTCATTCCAGAAATACAAACTAATGCCACAACACAGTAACGTTATATTCCACATTTATAAGAATAGCTAAAACACTTATTTTAAAAATAATAATATCAAGTGTTGGTGAGCATGTGCAGGAACTGCAACTCTAATGTCCTACTGGTGGAGGTATAAAATGACACAACTACTTAGGAACACAGTTTGGCAGTTAAAATTTAAACAGATACCTGTCATATCTTTTCTACTCCTAGGTATTTACTGAAAAGGAATGAAAGTATGTATCTATGTAAAGATTTGTACGTAAGTGTTTATAACAGCTTCATTTATAATAGCATCAAAATTGAAACAATTGCATGGTCCATCAATAGGTGAAGGAATAAACAAATTGTCATATATCCATGCAATGCAATGCTACTATAGAGTAAAATAGATTGTTACATGTCACAACATGGATGAACCTCAAAATAATAATGATGAAAGGAGGAAACCAGACAATAAAGAATACCTACTGGATGATTCCATTTATATAATATTCTTGGACTTGAAAACTAATATACAGTAATGGACCGAACAGTGGTTACCTGGGGATAGCACAGGGGTGGGAAGTGAGTGAAAGAGGGATTACAAAGGGGCATGAGGAAACTTTTGGGGGTGATGGATATGTTCTTTATCTTGATTGTGCTGATGTTTTTGCAGATATATGTTAAAATTTATCAAATTATACAGTTTAAATATATGCAGTAGGTAGTGTGTCGATAATACTTCAATGAAGCTGTTAAAAAATAAACATTATAAAATTAAACTTCTACCATAATTTGGAGGAGGTTGGCCAGCAAAAATCAATAATTCAGAGACATCTGAAAATGCAACAGTGATCCCACAAACACTGAATCTAGCAGCCGACTGTAATTTCCTGCCTCTAGAAAATAGAAATGATATTTAGTCCAATTAGCCTTATCAGGTAATTAGAAACATAGGCTTCTCATTGAAAATTAATTTCATTTGAGAAGTGAACTACAAAGACACTCCTATAATTTGAAACTTGCAGTTTGTATGCTAATTACTTACGGAAAGCATAGAAAACAAGAGGAAAGTAATGCTTATATTCGGAAGAATGATAAAATCTAAGAAGATGAGACCATGCAGAAAAAAGAGATAGTACATATTAAAACTGTCATATTCATTCACAAAATAGTGTTTCATAAATGGAAAATCTTTGGGAAGAAGAGTTAGAAATGGGAAAAAATAGATTATTGCCTAAGTGTAAAGAATCATAAAAAGGAAAAAAAGAAAAATATATGCATAAGCTAAAATTCTATATTCTTAATACCAGAGTTACCCAGAAGAAATATATTTTTGGTGTTTGTTTGAGTTATTTACAAATTAAATATATGTGTTCCAAAGAGAAGTTCATATAAATGATAAAAAATTATCAGTTGGAAACATTTTTATGCATAATGAAATATATCAAGTCCTAAAGACATATTAACCCAATAGAAAAACTAGCTAAAATTTCAAATTGCTTCATGAGATTGGGTAAGTGTATGTATGGTATTTCAATGTTATAAGCAGTATGAAAAAGGTCCTACTAAGTATTCTTTCTTTACAAATTCAGATACTTCCAGAAAGTGCACATTTTTACCATAAGAAAGAGCTAATATAATATATCGATCTCTCAATTATGATCGCAGAGTAATTGTTCCAATTACTGAATCATCCACAAATTTATCTTCCTTCCCAAATTAATTTAGACACAGACAAGAATTTATCTATAATTTTACAAGGAATAATATATAAATTCTTGGTGTATATAATCTATAATTGATACAGAAGACAAAATTGAAAGAGAAAAGTGTACAAAATTTCCATAAATTCAAAGGTAAAGGTGATATTTCTTTTCCCTTTTCATAGGTGAGAATCTCTCAAACTCTTTGAGCAGTGCTCCCTATAGCACTTATAAAATTTATCCCTGTCCAAACTGAAATATAAATATTCCCTCTTCACATAAAAAAAGAACAGCAAAGCACAGAAGGAACAGAACAAAACAATGAGACATGAGGCTCAGGGAGAGCTCTAAGCAACTGTTCACACCAATATTTATTCTTTTATCTGAATAAAAGAATCCTCCTATGTATCCTTTAAAAAGGGCACATTCCTTGTATATAAAAAAAATGCTTTCTCTGAGATGCATACATACTTCTCAAGTCTCCTTTATATATTTCCTTTCTAGACAGTGATTCACTATTTAGTTTAACATAACTCATATCATTTAGAAAAAAAAGGGTTAAAGGATAGGTAACCAATGGAAGATGAACAAGAGCAATGGTAAGACTAAATTCTTGTCTGGTCAGATTCCATTGACCACAACAAGTTATACTGTGCAAACGTGTAAGTTCCAAGGGAACCAAGATGCAACCTCAAAACTCACTTTTCAGAATTGCTTTCCTTCAACTGTCCTTTAGCGGCATAGTGTCCTCTGCCTGCTTGTCATCACTGGAGGCAGCATCTGCTGCCCAAATACAAAAGGTTCCTTTGGTACTACCACATTCTTCATTCAGTTAACTATTCAGTCATACACACAACTTAACAATTGTTTATTGCACGTGTATTATGAGCCAGAGCCAGGCACTGTACTAAGTAATGGGGATTTAAAGATGAAAGAAATACAGAGATGCATCCCTCCTCCCCAAGGTTTCCCAGCCTATCTAGAATGACAATTATGGAGTCACAAATTGGGGCTGTTAAATGAATAATAAGCATGGCTTAACTTTTATTGAATGTTTCCAATGTGCTGCTTACTGTGCTAACTGCTTGCTGCATTAATTCAGTTAATCCAGCCAATAGACTGTGTGGGTGGGTATGATTCATAGCTTTATTTTAAAGACAAGAAAATTGAGGTTTAGAGAGATGAATTTTTTCAAAGAGCAGATAAACTGTGGAACTCCCATTGCAACCAGGGCACTCTGTCTCTAGAACCCGTGTTCTGAGCCCCTGGCCCACAGGATGGAGCACATATATCCTGCAATCCTAGTGTCTCCTAGATTTTTATTAAGAAGTCACTCAAATTGGGTCTAGAAGAAAGAGGAGAGATTCCTAAGGGAGCTCAAGGGCCACAAAGGTACTGACAGTGTCTTCCTTGCAGAGGGAGGAATCGAGCTAAAAGGAACTTAGCAGCCTTGAAAGAAAAAAAGAAGTTACTAAATTGTGGGATGAAAGTGTTACCTGGAACGGGGGTGGCATTGGTTAGGAAAAATGGAAGGGGAAGGGGAGGTTTGAGAGCCAATAAGGTCCCAGCCACTTAACTGTAGTCCTGTCCTCATCTGTCCTCAGGCGAGGCCCCACAGAGGTGGACACTGCTGCCACATGATTCCTGCTGCCTGTGTTTGGCAATTTTGTCCTTTCTTCTGGGAACTGTGGCTGCAAGTGGAACTTTTGCTGGTTATCACTGCTGAGGTTCCATGGCCTCTGAGGTGTCAAAGTTCTATTCTGTATAGAATTTAGGGAGACTTTCTCTTCTCTTCCGTTTTATATACTCTGTTGGATGGAAGTTGAGAATAACAAGGTCCTATTGCAGTCTACTTTTATTTCATAAAGAGGTTTGGTGAAATTAGCTAAATTAGTTCTTTGAGAATTTACTCACATTTTTACCCCTCAAGCTTAGACATGAGTTCATTAAGGGCTGTCTTTAGACACATCTGAACTGGAATTAGAATTATTCCTATGCTGACAGATGAAGGCTGAGAATACCTGCTTGATTAAAGATTCCTTTAGAAAGAATTACCTCTGAGAAATGTCCTAAGTCTTTCTTGTTAAGTGGATTCTAATGGCCCATGTGACTTGTTCTTTAGCCTGCCTAGATAGGTTTAAATCTCCCCTGCTGCTCCCACAATATATGCATCGAAGCTGAAACAATCTGGACCATATCTACCAGCCTCTTCTCCCACTATCCCTCCATCAAATGTCCCCAATCTCAGAGCACCCTCAGTTCATCATTGACAATAAAAAAATGATCATGTTGCATTCTTTGAGAGCAAACACCTTACAAATACAAGAGAGATCCAAAATAACTCTAATAAAACATAAAATTCTAGGTATGCACTTGATAGATTATTAGCCTAAAGAGGGGATAATCAACTGTCTGTTGAGAGAGGCATGCACTAGATAGGAAAAGCAAACACACTATTTAACCAGAGTCTTGAAGGATGAGCCAGGGATAGTGAAGACATGGGGTTGGAGAGTGGTGAGCATGTGTAGGACCAGAGGTAGATTGTCAGCGATCTAAGAGACAAAAGGAAAGGTCCAAAGGTGCAGGGGAGATGCTCACTAAATATTGAATGACTGGAGGAATGAATGAATGGGTGATAATAAATCATATAACACTTTACTGCTTCCAAAATGTGTTTGCATAATTATTTTATATACTTTTCACAATATTTGTGTTAAAAGGCAGAACTTTTAGGTCATATTTTATAGATGATGAATTTGAGATCCCTAAAAGGCTAAATCAGTGTCACAGGAGTGGCACAACTAAAATGCTACCCAGGCCTGATAACCATGCACTGCCACCTCAATGGCCACAGAGCATCAGAAATGATGCCCATCAGAAGCAGCAAAGGGGGCAGAAGTGGTCCCTGGACTCCTTGACCTGTGTGTCTTAGAGCTTTGTCTTCCACTTTAGCTCTCAGTTTAGATGCAAAATAGGAAAAGCTTTGTTTGAAATGCTCTTCGCTGTTAAGATTCCCAACATTATACCCAGAAATACTGAGAGGCCAGAGCAATTTATTTAGCTGGTCTAGCTTTGAGGGAATTCTTATAGCCACATCTGCATTCAGAAATGCTGCTAAGGAGCCAAGAGCTATAATTGTAAGCCAAATTCTAACACTGAAATCTGATGTGAGATACAGGTTGCTACCTTTTCATAACAGATAATGCATAACACTTTATTCTACTGGAAGGTGGTAACATCAATGCTTATCATCTAAATGAGAATAGTCCCCTTTGTCCTCTAGTAGATGCTTTTTAGCCACTGGATATTGGCATTGCCACATATTGTTTAAATTAAATCTTGCAGGTATCACCAATGACTATGATCATGAATGTTAGCATTAATGTCAGCAATAGCTGGCAACAAAGCCAAAATCTAGGAGTTTGTTTGCATCAAGGAAGCAGTCTTAGGAAAACAAGGCAGAGTAATTTGATATACCTTGCAATATTCACATCAAAGATTGATATAATACAATGAGAAATAATTAAAACCTGTAGGGATGTTATTAATCAAAAGAGTTATTGGATTACTTTCCAAAACTGTCATTATTAACTTTGCCAGAAAAGTGCACATATCATATAGGAAACACTGATAAAAATGTTGCGTGATTCTTTTCTCAATATGTCCAGGATATAACATGAAAGAAGAAAATGTCAAAGTTAACAAAAAAATCATTGCAAAGGGAAAACTCCATTCAGGCTACTGAGTGGATTGGCAAAACGATCCATGTAACAAAGGAACAGAACAGACTAACTTTGTGAGAGAAGATAGATGATAGGATTACTTTGAAAATATATCTATCTCTTTTACATAGATTAGTACTTGCAGCTTCATAAAGTACTTGTCCTGAATATATAAATTAAAAAATTATATTATTGCTTTTCTGATCTGTTGTCATAACAACATATATCTCATATCAATTTATTTATGGAATATTGAACTTTTCTACAAAGCAATGGTCATCAAAAAGAATGGGTGACCAGGATTCTAGCCCTGAAAGTATTGCTAGACCTGTACAAAGCAATTTGAAAGGAAATTTCACCCTTCAGATTGGCTAGAGTTGGGGAATTATTTTTAATATTTCCTCTCACAATGTTCTTCAAATTCTACTATATCAGCAACCACAATCATTTATCGACAGAAGACTAGACCTGATTAATTTGAAGTTGATTATGATGAAAATAGCAATGATAATGAAGTTGTGAGTCTTATCCTAGACTTTGAAATGAGGAAATTTAAGAAAACAGCAATTCATTCTGCCCTAAGACATTTACTGAATATTTACCTTAACTTTTCTGCATCCTTATGACAGAAAGAATAAGATATGTTACATTCTAGCACAAGCAGAGCAGAGTTGAGAAAAATGGGCAACTTGTAGACTCCAAATATTGCCATTTTATTGGAAAGTTGATTTTTGGCTACAAGCATTTATTCTTATATCTTTACATTTAAAAGGAGAGATGTTTTATTGCATGTATATATTTTTATTTATTTAGAATTATTTTTATTTATGACACAACTGGATAACATCAGTTATTACCATTAAAGATAAAATTATCTCATCAGCACAGAGTGATAGTTTGACCTCTTCTGCCCCCATTTGCATGCCCTTGATTTTCTTCTCTTGTCTGAGTGCTCTGGCTAAGACTTCCAGCATTGTGTTGAATAGAAGCGGCGATGGAGGGCAACCTTGTCTGGTTCCAATTCTAAGTGGAAATACTTTCAATTTTTCCTCATTCAGTATGATGTTGGCTGTGGGTTTGTCATATACGGCTTGTATCATTTTTAGGTAAGTCCTCTCTATGCCTATTTTGTTAAGTGTTCTTATCATAAAAGCATGCTGAATTTTGTCAAATGCTTTTTCTGCACCTATTGAGAGAATCATATGGTCTTTGTTTTTACTCCTACTTATGAGATGAATTACATTTATAAATTTGCATATGTTAAAATATCCCTACATCTCTGGGATGAAGCCCACTTGGTCATGATGGATTATTATTTTTTTTTTGATAAGCACCAGATTTAGGCTTGTTAGGATTTTGTTGAGAATTTTTGCAGCTACATTGATAAGGGATATTGGTCTGTAGTTTTCTTTTTTTGTTCAGTCCTTTCCTGCTTTTAGTATCAGGATGATGTTGGCTTCATAAAACATGTTGAGGAAGATTCCCTCCTTCTCAATGTTGTGGAATAATTTCTGTATGATAGGCACCAGTTCTTCTTTGCTGACGATATGACTTTATATCTAGGAAACCCCAAAAATTCTGCCATGAGAATACTGGAATTTATAAACAATTCAGCAAAGGCTCAGGTTATAAATCAATGTACAGAAATCAGTAGCATTCCTATATGCCACCAACAGTCAAACTGAGAATGAAATCAAAGACTCAATGCCCTTCACAATAGCAACAGAGAAAATAAAATACCTAGAAATATATTTAAGCAAGGAGGTGAAACACCTCTACAGGCATAACTACAAAACAATGAGGAAAGAAATAGCAGAGGATGTAAATAGGTGGAAAACCATACCATGTTCATGGGTCGGTAGAATCAACATTTTTAAAATGTCTATACTACCCAAAGTGATCTATAGATTCAATGAAATCCCTATTAAAATACCAACATCATCTTTCACAGATCTAGAAAAAATAATTCTACAATTCATATGGAACCAGAGAAGACCCTGTATAGCAAAAGCAATCTTAAGCAAAAAGAACAAATCAGGAGGCATCAACTTACCATACTTGAAACTGTACTACAAGGCTATGGAATGTGAAACAGCATTGATACTGGCACAAGAATAGAGACACAGACCAATGGAACAGGACTGAGAATCCAGATATAAAACCATCCTCGTATAGCCATCTGATCTTTGACAAGACAGACAAAAACATACACTGGGCAAAAGAATCCTTATTCAATAAATGGTGCTTAGAAAATTGGATAGCCACATGTAGAAGACTGAAACAGGATTCGCACCTCTCACTGCTCACAAAAATCAACTAACGATGGATAACAGACTTAAACCTGAGATATGAAACATAAGAATTCTACAACAAAATGTTGGAAAAACTCTTATAAACATTGGCCTAGGCAAAGAATTTATGAAGAAGACCCCAAAGACAATCACAGCAACAACAAAAATAAAGAAATGGGACCTGATCAAATTAAAAAGCTGCTGTACAGCCAAGGAAACTATCATGAGAGTAAACAGACAACCTATAGGATGGGAGAAAATATTTTCATGCTACACATTCGAAAAAGAGCTGATAATGAGAATCTATATAGAATTCAGGAAAATCAGCAAGAAAAAAATCAAACAACCCCATTAAAAATTGGGGAAAGGACATGAACAGAAACTTTTCAAAAGAAGACAGACTAATGGCCACCAGATATATGAAAAAATGCTCAACACCTCTAATTATCAGGGAAATGCAAATCAAAACCACAATGAGATATCACTTATCTCCAGTGGCCTTTATCAAAAAGTGCCAGAACAATAGATGTTTGCGTGGATGTGGAGAGATAGGAACACTCACAGAATGCTGGTGGACTGTAAACTAGTATACCATGGACTACTACTCAGCCACAGAACACAATGGTGATCTACCACCTCTTGTATTATCCTGGATAGAGCTGGAGCCCATTCTACTAGGTGAAATATCCCAAGAATGTAAAAATAAGCACTCCATGTAGTCACCATCAAATTGGTATTAACTGATCAACACTTAAGTGAACATATACTAATAACATTCATCGGGTGTCGGTCAGACGGGAGTGGGGGGCAAGCGATGGGTATATTCACACCTAATGGGTGCAGTGCTCACTGTCTGGGGGATGGACAGGCTTGAAGCTCTGACTTGGGTGGGGCAAAAGCAATATATGTAACCTAAACATTTGTACCCCCGTAATATGCTGAAATTAAAAAAATGTAATAAAAAGAAAAAAGATAAAATTATCTTACATAGATATAGTTGTAAAATCTTAATTAAAGTATGTTTAAAATTTTTTTTCCCTTATTTTCAATTTGACAACATATTTCAGAGTTTTCCATCTGCTTTGTGATCTCTAGTTCTCTGTTTTCGCTCTATTGCCCAATTTCATTTTTTTTTTTTTTTTTGAGACAGAGTCTCACTGTGTTGCCCGGGTTAGAGTGCCGTGGCATCATCTCAGCTCACAGCAACCTCAAACTCCTGGGCTCAAGCAATTCTCCTGCCTCAGCCTCCCAAGTAGCTGGAACTACAGGCATGTGCCACCATGCCCGGGTAGTTTTTTCTATATATTTTTAGTTGTCCAATTAATTTCTTTCTATTTTTAGTAGAGACGGGGTCTCGCTCTTGCTCAGGCTGGTTTTGAACTCCTGAGCTGAAACAATCCGCCCACCTCGGCCTCCCAGAGAGTTAAGATTACAGGTGTGAGCCACTGTGCCCGGCCCCCAGTTTCATTTTTAAGTTTCCTAACTAAGTATCTTAAAAACCCATGAAAATATTTTAAATGAGGTAAGAAAATAAATTGCTCATTCTCAGAATAAAGGACTTTATTGTGCATTACTTTATTTCAGAATTTCGGTGGTTGCAGTTGTTGACTTCAGTCAACTCATAGCTGACCAATATCTGGAATGGTAGAATGTCATACAGCTACACCATGAAATGACTATATATAAGGATTACAATCTGACAAAGATTTATTCTTTTTTCTTTCCTTTCTTCCTTCTTTCCTTCCTTCCTTCCTTCTTTCCTTCCTTCCTTCCTTCTTTTCCCCCTCCAGTCTCTCTCCTTCCTTTCCTCTTTTCTTCCATTTGTTCCTTTAATTCTTTCTTTGTTATTCTCCATTCTAGTATGCAGTCTATATTACTTTATATCCCTTCCTTTGTACAAGTAGTTTGGGGCAAGCCAGAATTAACTACCAATCCAATTCCAACTTATTTCAGTGATGTTTTATCACTCCCTCATATTTTGACAACTTCCAGGAATGTGCCCTGATGAATCACTTTTTGATCAAATTCTGAGCAGTGAGAAGCACATAAACAACTCACTCTAACACAGCATATAAGTGCTCTGAAGAAACTATATGCAATATACTATGGGATGATAGAAAAGGAGGCAATTTATCGTATCTGAGGGAATTTGAGAGACTTACTGAAAGAGGTAATATTTGATCTTGAATGGAATAGTGAAGAGGAATTTTCCAGACAGACAAGATAGGGAGGCAGGATATTCCATTTGGAAGGGAAACAGCAGAAATGTACTTAATAGTCAATCCAATCAATGTCAACAAAACAAATTAGTTGACTTAGTCAGTATTTTTGTGAAATTTTATTTTAAATACATATTTTTATAGCCAGAGTCTAACCCTATCTGATCCCTGATGAAGTTAAATGAAATATAATATATGAAAGTTCACATTGGGACCATGTTCAAAGAATGGTATACTCAGCCTGAAAGGACAAGGCCGTGCTGTTAACCCTCTTATATTGTTGCTCACATTGCTGTCAATTGCTGTCAATTCCACAGTAGCCTGAATTGCCCCCAGTGTAATCAAAGGGATCTCTGGAAATGCCAGTGGGTCATGATGGCAAGATATTGGGAAAACTTCCTGAAAAGTTGTATGGATAGATGTGTGTGCTCTGATTTGTAAGATATATCAGAAATCCAAAACTGCTTTCTCTCTGTCGTAACATTAAATGGCTTGTGCTGGGTATTATTTGAAACATTTAATTTTTTTATATACCTTGAATAATATTAATGAAAATCCTCAGCCATATGTGGTATTTTTTCTTAGGAACAGGGTACGGGTATTTTTTATATTCATATCAGATGCTTTCTTCCCCCCAGACTGTTGACATATCTCCCAGGTTGCATGCATTATGAGTTTTTTTTGGTCATAAATGCATTTTTATATGCTATTGTTTGCCTACTTTTATGTTTCTATAAATATAGACTGGAACTCTATTCACAGAACAGATGTGTAGGTACATAAAATTGTGAAAAAGTATTATTTATTGCTATATTTCCTTGAAATTATTGATATGGAAATTGAAAATCATAAACTCAGGAATAAAGTGATCCCAAATCATCTGAATTCAATGAGAGCCAAATGCTTTAAAGTTGTAGAATTTTATAACCAAAAGTCATCTTAAAAATGATTTACTTCAGTCTCCTAACATTGCATATAAGAAACTGAAGTCAACTGAGGTTATAACTTGCTTCAGATTTCCAAGTAATTGTAAAATTCTGAGATCAGAATATCAGTTTCCCAACTCTAAGCCTAGTATTTCTTCCCCTGATCTATTGTGGATATTCCTATATAACTCTCTTTTCTTTAAATATATTAATAAAATTAGAGGTTTGGAAGAGCCTTCAAGTTGTCACTTGGAACTTGTGTTCCTCTAATGGATAGAAATCTTATTTTCTGTACAGACTTTAAGGTGTTGACTTCTAAAGACATGGACATATCGTAAATTAGAATATGATTCAGATGCTAGTCTCAAATTATCGTCTTACTGCTTAAATGAATCAAAAGAAATTTCATTTTTAAATGGAATATTATTATCTTTTAACACAACCTTTACTCTGATATTATGCTAAAATTCAAGGAAATGGAATATAATTTATAGAAATAATATGGGAAAGTTTGTCAGCAATGTATCCATTCTTTCTTTTTTTAAATTTCAAAATATTACAGGGTTCAAATGTTTTGATTATATGATTTGCCTTTATGCAGTTTGAGTCAAAGTTATACATGTGCCCATTACCAAGATAGCATGCACTGTACCCGTTAGGTGTAAATTTACCGATCTCCTCCCTCCTCTCACCTACTTGGTTTCTGTTGAGTTTTACTACCATAAGTGCACATGCGTGTTGATGAATTAGTTCCAATTTAATAGTGAGTACGTGGTGCTTGTTTTTTCATTCTTGTGATACTTCGCTTAGAAGAATGGTCTGTAGTTCCATCCAGGTTGTTATAAAACTATTCTTTATGGCTGTGTAGCACTCTATAGTATACATATATATAGCACATTTTATTAATCCACTAACATATTGACAGGCACTTGGGTTGATTTCAAATCTTTGCAATTGTAAATTGTACTGCAATAAACATTCTAGCACATGTGTCTTTTTGATAAAATGACTTTTTTTTCCTTTGGGTGAATACCCAATGGTGGGATTGCTGGATCAAATGGTAGATCTAGTTTTATTAATAGTTTTTTGAAGTATCTCCATACTATTTTCCATAGAGGTTGCACTAGTTTGCAGTCCCACCAACAGTGTATAAATATTTCTATCTCTCCACATCCACACCAGCATCTGTTATTTTTGGATTTTTACATAAAAGCCATTCTCACTAGGGTTAGGTGATATCTCGTTGTGGTTTTGATTTGCATTTACCTGATGTCTAGAGATGTGGAGCATTTTTTCATGTTTATTGGCCATTAGTCTATCTTCTTTTGAAACATTTCTGTTCATGAATTCAGCCAAGTTTCAGGTTATAGAAACAATGTACACAAATCAGTAGCATTCATATACTGCAACGGTCAAGCTGAGAATCAAACCAATGACTCAATATCTTTCACAATAGCAACAAAGAAAATAAAATGCTTAGGAATATTTCGACTAAGGAGGTGAAAGACCTCTATAGGAAGAGCTACAGAACACTGAAGAAGGAAATTGCAGAGGACATAAACAGATGGAAAAACACATCACGCTCATGTATTGGCAGAATCAATATTGTTAAAATGTCTATACTACCCAGAGTGATCTACAGATTGAATTAAATCCCCATTAAAATACCAAAGTCATTTTCAAAGATCTAGGAAAAATAGTTCTACACTTCATATGGAACATATACTGGGAAAAAGAATCCTTATTCAATAATGATGCTGGGAAAATTGGATAGCCACATGTAAAAGACAGAAACAGAATCCGCACCTCTCACCACTCACAAAAATTAATTAGTGATGGATAACAGACTTAAACCTAAGACAGGAAACTATAAGAATTCTAGAAGAAAATGTTTGAAAAACTCTTCTAGATATCAGCTTTGGCAAAGAATTTATGAAGAAGATCCCAAAGGCAATCACAGCAGCAACAAAAATTAACAGATGGGACATGATCAAATTAAAAAGCTTCTGTACAGCCAAGGAAACAATCAATAGAGTGAATAGACAACCTACAAAATGGGAGAAAATATTTTCATGCTATACATCTGATAAAGGGCTGATAACCAGAATCTATAAAGAACTTAAACAAGGCCGAGCGTGGTGGCTCACACCTGTAATCCTAGCACTCTGGGAGGCCGAGGTGGGTGGGTCATTTCAGCTCAGGAGTTCGAGATCAGCCTGAGCAAGAATGAGACCCCATCTCTACTAACAATACAAATAAATTAGCTGGACAACTAAAAATATATGGAAAAAATTAGCCGGGCATGGTGGTATGTGCCTATAATTCCAGCTACTCGGGAGGCTGAGGCAGGAGGATAGCTTGAGCCCAGGAGTCTGAGGTTGCTGTGAGCTAGGATGATGCCACGGCACTCTAGCCCGGGCAACACAGTGAGACTCTGTCTCAAAAAAAAAAAAAAAAAAAGAACTTAAACAAATCAGCAAGAGAAAAATCAAACAACCCCATAAAAAAGTGGACAGAATACATATCCATTCTAAAGTAAAGGAATCTCATTACCATCGTGGAAAGAGCAATATTATTAAAAGATGTTTATAAATTGTCTCAATTACCAAGGATTTTTCAGTTTTTAAGTCAACTTACAAAAGCACCACAAACAATTGCATCTATAAAATCAGAAATTCACCAGATAAGCCCAAAGTCTACTACAGTTGATTTTGGTCAAATGCATATAGCCAACATTGCTACAACATTCAGCTGAAGTTTACTGAGACCATACTCTGTGTGGAGCACTGTAAAGTGAATGAACTTTCACAAATTGAGCTTTGTTCTCTACCATCACATGCTGTCATTGGCAACTCTTCCCTACATCTCTGAAGGAGGGCTTTATAATGAGACAGCCTGGGTTCCAATCTCTGCTCTGAAACATGCTAGCTGAGCAGATCCTCTCTATTTTCAGTAACCTTACCTGTAAAATAGAAATAAAAGTACCTATCTCATAAGATTTAAGGAAGGTAAAATAAGATAATACTTGCAAAATATCCAAGCATAGTATCTAGAATATAGCATGAAATTGAAAATATTTAAGCAACAAATATTGTGATTCATTTTGATTGAAATGAAACAATAAGCCAAATGTTTCAATAGTATTTAATGTGAAATTTTTAGGAGAGAATTATTTTTGACATAAATGCTTTCGGCAATTTAGGATACAGGGCTCCTCATTAATCCTTATTAAAAAGATAATAAGAGGCTGGGCATGGTGGCTCACACCTGTAATCCTAGCAGTCTGGGAGGCTGAGGCAGGAGGATCATTTGAGCTCATGAGTTTGAGACCAGTTTGAGCAAGAGCAAGACCCCGTCTCTACTAAACAAATAAAAAGAAATTAGCTGAACAACTAAAACTATATAGAAAAAATTAGCCAGGCATGGTGGCACACACCTGTAGTCCCAGCCACTCCAGAGGCTGAGGCAAAAGGATCGCTTGAGTCCAGGAATTTGAGGTTGCTGTGAGCTAGGCTGACACCATGGCAACCTAGCCCGGGCAACAGAGTGAGACTCTGCCTCAAAAAAAAAAAAAAAAGATAACAAGAGAAGGTTAGATAATATTTATGGATCAACTACCATAAAGCAACAAAGTATAAAAAATATTATACATATACTGATTTAACTAAATATGTCATTTATTCTGTCATGGTAAAATAGACTTTTGGGCAAGTTTGTTGCAAATGGAAGAAACTCTTCTGTAACATATTATTTTCATTTTTAGAGTTTTATTTTTATCTTTGGTACAATGTAGTCCTGAACCTCAAGACTATAATTACAAGGGGCTTGTTGTCCATGCCTTTTTATAGAAAATTTTATCTGTTTAATACAGCAAATTTGACTCACTCATCCAAATTGTAAAGTACACACTAGCCCTCTGATGTTTAGGTAATATCATCTCTGCTAAATGCTGTAAGATATCTCCTATACATGTATCATGAATTTATTTGTGCATCAGAAAGCTTTAAATTTAAAATTTTTCCTTGAAGTCCTGTTTACAAAGGAATAAATTAGTGAATTTAACACATTTATTTCTAAACAAAACACAGAGTCTTCCTTATACAATTAAAGGTAAGTACAGAATCAGTGTTGACTATAGCTAGTAAGGTTAGTATTTTTTCTGCTTATTTTTTCTTTTACCACTTGACAACCACTGCAAGAATGCTAGAATAATGAAAGAGCAGTAATTTTGTCTTCTCTAAGGGGAAAACAATGTTTAACATATCAGGGCCCAGAATTGAGTTAACTGTACTACTAGAACTTGGACTTTTGTCTTAATCCTTATCCCTACCTTCCTATAATAATTGTCTATAAATACTGAGGCCCCTCCTAAAATCTGGGGTCATGTAGTATACTATTGCTACATCCCTTACTAGATACTTGCATCTTACCCAGAAACCCAGGCTTATGGCTGGTGCCTGACATCCACCAAGAGTTCTTCCCAAGTCACAATACCTGTTGGTGAGTCCACATCTCCAAACAAGGCCTTCTTCAGTTTCTCAGGGAATTTGCTTGTACTATAGAGACAAACATTGACAGTGAACTTACTATGCCCCAGGCACTATAGATATAACATCTTATTTGATCTTCACAGCAAATCAGGTATCAGTAAAGCATTATTGTTTCCATTTTATGGATGAGGAAACTGAGACTCAGAAAAGTTAACATATGATATTATAAAGGTAATAGGCAGTGGGGCAGAAACTTACTGTAATAAGTTATGTCTGATTCAAAGACATACTGCTATATCCATTATATCACAATGCTTCGACACATGCCTAAATATGACCTCATCTACGGTTTACCCAAAGCATTTAATTTACATAGTTTTCTTCTCCTTATCTACATAAATAATGTTAGTTTAAAGCCATTTGTTAATTTAACCATTTTATAAAGCCATTCACATATTTTGTTTAATTTATAACTCTCAACATTTTTGTGAATTGGGCACAAATGTTATTATTTTCCCCAATTTAAAGATAAATTATTTGAAATTCAGATTAGTTAAGAAACTTTTGTAAAGGGAAACAGCTACTAAAATGACAGTGTCCAGACCTGAACCTAAAAGTGAGAATTCCAAATCCTTGACCTGCGAAAATACATCATATTGACTTAAACAATTCTGAGTGTCTCTTTGGACATTGTATTTAAGAAAAATAAAATAATTTATTTAATTATTTTATTTTGCAGTAAAGTATATATGAGGGAGAGATCCAATAGAAAAATATATGTGTTATATTCAGGCAGCAGTAGAACCAGCATTAACCTAGTATAACCAATAATATTTAAAATAAAATCTAAGGTTTTTTTTAATCTTCCATGATTTTATTATTCTTGTATGTAGAAAAGTACATAAAACATACATGTACAGTTTAAGAAATGATCAAATTATAAATTCCTTGAAATTGCAATGACATTCAGACTATAGGTATGCCTCCCCAGAAAAGGAGATTGTAGATGCAAGAAGAGTAAAAATATAGCAAATACATGTGTAGATGCAAATTGTCTTAAAACATTGATAATATCTAGGTGTTTTATATAGAATTAAATGCAGGGAAATATTAATTTATATGTTCTGACAGAATAAATTAAAATGTATTAAGTTCCTTGTATTAGTTATGAGGAAGGTGAAAGTATTCATTGCCCGTATTTTTTAATCAACTTTATTGAGAAATGTAATGCACATATAGAAAATCCATAAAACATTAATGCATAGTTTAATAGAAAATTGAAAAGTGAATACCTGTATAACCACCCATTTACCTACCAATCACAAGATACTACCCCTCCGTACCACAGTAAAACTTACCCTGTTTATTATGGTATACACTTTCTTTTTGTTGCTACAATCAGGTAGTTCACTATATGATCAATATGTGTAAATATTCTATGTGCAGTGTGCTGTTATTGGGTAAAGTGACTTGCACACATTGACACACACTCATACATAATCATTAGACCATGTTTGTTAATAGTTTTCAAATCTTCTGTATCCTGACTGACCTTATTTTTTGTGTAATTGTTACCAAAAAAGGAGTATCCTAAACTTTCCCACAGTGATAGTGAGGTTTATCCATTTCTCATTGTGATTTTGAATATGTCCCCTGGTGTGTGTGTGTGTGTGTGTGTGTGCGCGTGTGTGTGTTTGTGTGTGTGTGTGTATGTGTGTGTTTGTTTTGAGCCTATACTATTGTTTTACCTTCCTGATGAAATGGATCATCTTTAAGACCTATATATTATAATGTTTTTTTTGCCTTAGCAAACCTACAGAAAGTCTGATTTATGGCTACATATGATGGATTATCTTTCATTCTCTTTTTTTGCCGCTCTGCTCAACACCAAGATGACTTTCTTGTATCTCCTGGGGATAAATTTAGTTCTTTTTTTTTTAATGCTAAAGTTATAGCCATTTTTGATTCCAGACTTCCCTCCTTGGGCAGGCCCTGGGTCCTTACTTCCGTGATCATCCTTCCCTCTTTCCCTTGTCCCCAGTCAAGCAAGAGAATCTAACCACCCAAATAAAGGAAGCACAGAGTCTCTGAAGGTTGTTGGTGATGGGGGCTGAAGTGAGACTAATTGTTTTCCTTTGTGTTAAGCTCCCTGAGTTCTCACTTTATAGTACAATTTTGGCCTGTAATTTTCTCTTATCTTATCTGCTCTTTGATGCTTTTAAGGCAATGTTTTATCAATTTTACCCAATGTTTTAAGTTGTTTTTAGTGGCAGGGTTCATCTAAATAACTTAGCCTACCTGAGCCAGAAACTGAAATTCAACAAATATAGCCTTTTAGCACACACACAAAAAAAGTTAACTGCATTTCCAAAGAATTTTAAAACTATAATATTCTTGATATCCAAAGGTTTTGACTATAAGAGCTGAGCTGTTTGAGGAAAGACAACATTTCTCAAATTCCAAAAGCTCTGCTTTGAACACCCAGAGGTGAATGCTGAAGCACTGAAAAACAGGTTTGAAAGAATCTATGATAATGAAGAAGCTAGGCTTTCCTACATATATGAATGCCTCTCACTTGAAGAAAAGAGAGAACTGGGAGAGGACAGAAAGAGTCATTGATGTGGGTTCAGGAGAAAAGGATGCTACTAGGTAGAACCAAAGAATTTCCAATTTATGATGAGGTAGAAACACAGAAATGACTTATTACCCACTTCCCATGTGGAGCTCTAAGGCTGCAACCTGCCAACATCTGCAGCCTCACAGTAGAAATGACCACAAGGTAGGTATAATTGTAAAGAAGTTCTAATACTGTCCCAAGTTGCTTGCATACCCAAATTTCTGTTTTGTATTTTTAAGTTTTTATTGATACATATTAATTGCATCTATTTATGGGGCACGTGTGATATTTTGATATATTCATACAATGTGTAATGATCAAACAAAGGTACTTAGGAAATCCATCACCTCAAATATTTATCATTTCTTTGTGTTGGAACCATTTCAAATCCTCTCTTCTATTTTTAAATATACCACATATTCTTGTTAAGTATAGTCACCCTACTGTGCTATTGAATACTAAAATTTATTCCTTCTATCTAACTATATTTTTGTATCCATTAACTAAATTTCTTGCAATATAATTGGCTCTGAGAATAAGGCAGGTTTTGAACTTCCAAAACTGTCTAGTGTCCCTGGAAGGAGTACGGGAATATTCTAAGGAAGGCCCAGTAGGCTCGAAGGGACTCAGTATTTTATTATAGATGATGAGGATGGCATATATCCCTTGTAGATATGGCATCAAAGAGCGGGACAGAGAGCAGATAGCAACAGTTGGAATTGATGACAAAGTCAGAGGCATCTCAGCAGAGGCCATACTTGGCAGAAAGTGACTGTAGACAAACATAAAATATAATGTAATGTTATAAAACATTCCACCATACACACTATTAGTAACCCAGAGGAAAACAGTGAAGATGAAAATCCGGAATTTTCTCCCTAAATAACAATGAGAAAAATACAGAAATTTCTGAGTTTACCATGAAGTTTCCAGGTATTATTCCCTTTGTTCTGCAAATCAGAATGTAGATAGTAAACTTTGTACTTTAATTGATAACATAAGTTACATCTTTCTTTCTTCTTTTTTAATTTTTTTATCTCAGCATATTATAGGGATACAATTGTTTAGGTTACATATATTGCCTTTGCCCCACGTAAGTCAGAGCTTCAAGCATGTCCAACATCCAGACAGTGCACACCACACCCATTAGGCGTGAATATACCCATCACTTCTCCCGCACTCCCATCTGACCGACACCCAATGAATGTTATTACTATATGTGCACTTAAGTGTTGATCAGTTAATATCAATTTGATGGTGAGTACTTGGGGTGCTTGTTTTTCCATTCTTGGGATACTTCACTTAGTAAAATGGGCTCCAGCTCTATCCAGGATAATACAAGAGGTGCTAGATCACCATTGATTTTTATGGCTGAGTAGAACTCCATGGTATACATATACCACATTTTATTAATCCACTCATGTATTGATGGGCACTTGGGTTATTTCCACATCTTTCCAATTGTGACTTGTGCAGCTATAAACATTCTAGTGCAGATGCATTTAATATAGAATGCCTTTTTTTTCTTTTGGATAGATGCCCAGTAGTAGGATTACTGAAACAAATGATAGTTCTACTTTTAGTTCTTTGAGGTATCTCCATATTACTTTCCATAGAGGTTGTACTAGTTTTCAATCCCACCAGCAGTGTATTAGTGTTCCCATCTCTCTGCATCCACGCGAACATTTGGGACTTTTTGATAAAAGCCAGTATCACTGGAGTTAAGTGATATCTCCTTGTGGTTTTCACTTGCATTTCCCTGATGATTAGAGATGTTGAGCATTTTTTTCATATGTTTGTTGGGCATTAGTCTATCTTTTTTTGAAAAGTTTTTGTGTATGTCCTTTGCCCACTTTTTAATGGCGTTGTTTGATTTTTCTTGCTGACATTCCTGAGTTCTATATAGATTCTAGTTATCAGCCCTTCATCAGATGTATAGCATGAAGACATTTTCTCCCATTCTATAGGTCATCTATTTGCTCTCATGATAGTTTCCTTGACTGTGCAGAAGCTTTTTAATTTGGTCAGATCCCATTTATTTATTTTTTTTGTTGCTGTGATTGCTTTTGGGGTCTCCTTCATAAATTATTCTCCTAGGCAAATGTCTATAAGATTTATTGAGACATTTTCTTCTAGAATTCTTATGGTTTCATGCCTTAGGTTTAGGTATGTTATCCATCGTGAGTTGATTTTTATGGGAGGTGAGAGGTGCAGATCATTTTTCAGTCTCCTACATGTGGCTATCCAATTTTCCCAGCACTATTTATTGAATAGGGATTCCCTTCGCAGATGGCTATGTGAAAATGGTTTTACATATGGGTTCTCAGCCTTGTTCTATTGGTCTATATCTCTGTTCTTGTGCCAGTACCATCCAGTTTTGGTTACTACAGCCTTGTGGTATTAGCTTGAAGTCTGTTAAATTGAAGACTCCCAATTTTTTCTTTTTGTTTGAGGTTGCTTTAGATAAACGGGGTCTTTTTGGTTCCATATGCAGAATAGAATTACTTTTTCTAGATCTGCAAAAAATGATCTTGGTGTTTTTATAGGGATTTCCTCAAATGTGTAGATCACTTTGGGTAATATAGACATTTTACCAATGTTGATTCTGCCGATCTGAAAGCATGGTGTGGTTTTCCATGTGTTCACGTCCTCTGAGATTTCCTTCCTCAGTGTTTCATAGTCTTTCACCTCCATAATTAAATATATTCCTAGGTATTTTATTTTCTTTGTTGCTATTGTGAAAGGTATTGAGTCTTTGATTTGGTTCTCTGTTTAACTGTTATTGGCGTATATGAATGCTTCTGATTTGTGCACATTTATTTTGTAACCTGAGACTTTGCTGAACTTATTTATCAATTCTAGTAGTCTCTTGGCAGAACCTTTGGGGTTTTCTAGATATAAGATCATATCATCAGCGAAGAGTGATAATTTCACCTCTTCTGCCCCCATTTTGATGTCCTTGACTTCCTTCTGTTATCTGATTGCTATGGGTAGGACTTTCAGCACTATATTGAATGGAAGTGGTGATAGAGGGCAATCTTGTGTGGTTCCAGTTCTAAGCAGAAATGCATGCAATTTTTCCTCTTTCAGTGTGATGTTGGCTGTGGATTTGTCTTATATCGCTTTTATCATTTTTACATTGGTCCCATCTATGCCTGTTTTGTTAAGCGTTCTTGTCATAAAAGGCTGCTGAATTTTATGGAATGCTTTTTCTGCATCTATTGACAGGATTATATGGTCTTTGTTTTTACTTCTGTTTATGGGGTGAATTACTTGTAGATTTGTGTATGTTGAACCATCCCTGCATATTTGGGATGAAGCCCACTTGGTTGTGATGTATTATTTTTTTGATGAGCAGCTGAATTCATTTTGCTAGGATTTTATTGATAATTTTTGCATCTGTATTCATAAGGGGTATTGACCTGTAGTTTTCTTTTTTTGTGAGCTTTCATTTCAACTCAGTGATGAAAAATTTAATCTTTCAAATTGAAGGTAAATTAGTAAATTCTAGTTTGAACCTTTACTTCATTTAAGGTAGCACTTTCTTAGTTCGGGAATTTCATGTTTCCTCTTTCCTTTTATTAGAACTGGAAGTATTGTGTGCTCCAGGGAGGCTGATAAATAACCTGGGACTTGAGGATATATGTAACTTATGTATAACTTAACACTTGGAGCAACAAAAAACTGGTTTGGGCTGGAAGGTACAATCTTAATTGATCTTACTGGTTGTTATCTTTTCACTATCTCTGTGGTTCACATGTACGTGCCTGTTTGGTCTGTGGTGCCTAATTGATTGCAGATCAATACGTGTATCAATTTTCTTGTCATTTTGAGATATCCCCAAGTCTCCAGACCAGGAGCTTGTAGCTATTTTTATGTTCCTCTGAAGGTTATAGGCCACTTTTGGATACTACCCTTTCCACCACATTGAGGTGTATGTATTCACAATTTACCACTCTAAAATTTGGATTCCACTAAATTCTCTTTAGATTTTTATCACATAACATGCTATAGAATGTGGCCTAGGACACTTAATCTACAATTTAACTTTGTTTATTACCTCTGCCCATTCTTTTCATTTTCCTAAAGCCAACACAGGGTTTCTTTATGAGGACGGGAACAGGAACCTGTTCTCACATCTTTATACAAACTTCTGAGTTGAATGCATACGGTATGCACTCCAGGTTTACTTCCTTTAAGGCTGAGTTTACTAGAATGCTAGGCTTTCACAATTCTTGTGTGTTCTATGAATTTTCAAAACTATGCTCAGAAACTCATTTGATTTCTTTATTCCCAGATAAATTAGCCCTTCCTTGTCTCAAGTAACACCACTGACTGAAAGGGTGGAAAGATCCAGATTTTTTAAAAATGGGAGAAAGAAAAACCTTGATTATTATTAAAATAGTGCCTCCTTCCACACCTGTAACAAAGACTTGTGGTTAATTGGATGGATGGACATGGGATAACATTTTATCAGGATATCTACTAGTTTATGTTTTAAGTACTTTCTTGTGAAAAACATGAAGCTATGTCAAATGACTTCCCTGAGAACCCACTGCTAATTAATAGAAACTCTGGGTACAAAAAAGAAGTTTTTTTTCCTATTGCTGAAAGTTCAAGAACTTGGCCACAAGAAGGGAAAGTGGCTTCCAGCTAGCTCAGTATCAATGTTTCACAAATATGGCTGTGCATTAGAATCAACCACAGTGCTATTGAAAAATACGTATGACTCTTACAGAGCAAGCATTCAGATAAAGCATGCTCTGTATTTAAAAATAATATCCACACATAATTTTTATGCTTTATAAAATAAATAAAGCTGAAGAGCATGTGTGATGCACATGCGATGTACGTCAAATGTTACCATCCCTGGGTATCCTTCCATCAGGTCCTTCTCAGTCTCTCAAAGACCAAATGGGAGGCAGCTAAGGGAGACGTTAACTCTGATGTATACACAGCTTGAAGTAGTGGTTTTAACACTTTCGTGTGCTTCAGGATCCTCTAGGATACTTGTTAAAAATGTAATTATACGGTGCCCCTTTCAGGTTGTATGAAATACTCTATGGACACTTGACAATAGGCAAAAATAAATGGATGTATACTAGAATTTGATCTGATACTTACCTTTATAACCTAGAAGTGAGGCTTTGGGACCCTATTCAATCCTTATCCACCTTAAACCTTTTGGCTTCTCTGGTGCATCTTCCAGAAGGAACTAGAAGGGTGTCCATGATCAAGTTTTTCTGGGTCATAGAACTTATTTATCAGAGCATCTACCTGCAATAGTTGAAGTTCCCCTTTTTTGGAGACTGCAAGCTGTCTGTCTCCTGGTCCTGGTAATGACTAGGAAGTGAGTAAATTTGTCTATTGGGGAATTTTCCAGGATGGCCTGTAAAAACATTTCCCAAAGTATTTCTGAGCCTGCTCCGGGAAATATAAACTGTCTTCCAAGCATGCAAAATGAGCTGTGATGTTTGCTCAGTGGAGAATTTTTGAAAGCACTGAATTTACTGATTGATAAATGCCTGTTTGGTGAACAAAGAATGCCTGCCAAGCACAATCTACCCCTCAATGTTTCTCAGAGAACACAGATGGCAAGAAAAGTTTGGGCCTCAGAAACTCTGGAACCTCAGGGGTTTGTATTGAGTTTAATTACTTTGCAGGTAAAGCAGGGGACAGATGTATAACATAACGCCAGGTCCAGCAACAGGGTGAACCTTGGTATCAGCCTAAACCATCAGTTCTTGAATCCTTGTATGAATCCCCATGAATACAGAGAGGAGGCCAAAAATCTGTGTGGTGAGTTCCATTGTCTGTACTGACAGACGAAGCAGGTGAGAAGCATTAGAAGAAATGTGCTTGTTAGGATAATTATTAGGGCAGCCTCTACCAATGAATTAAAGTCCAATGGAAGGAAAACCTGAGAGAGGGAGACTAATACTAATATAAAACAGAACTGGAAAATGAAACTGCAAAATTAAAGGTGATCTTGGCAAGGGACTAAGGAAATTCTATGTCAGCCAAGAACAGCTTATCTCCTAATTTGCTTTGTCGTCTGCTCCGAATCCAGAGAAGGCTAAAAATAGTGGAAAATTTGGAAACATATAAGAAGTAACACCTGAAAATCATCAAAAAGAAACAAACAAGAAAAACCTCTCCTTATGGAAGAAAATATTTTCACCTTGTGACAGGGGCTGGCATTTCCAATACTGAATTTATTCATTGAGGTGGAGGCATTGATTGCAAAAAGTCCCTATTAAATGACCAAAACCTGGAAGAGGTGACCCTAAAAGTCAATGTCAACCATAGAAGAAATGTCCAACTCTTTCAGAGTTTAGACCTCAACTTACTGAAGAAATAATTGAGCTCACATCCTGAATCCCAGAGAAAATAGAGGTCTTAATTGGAAATTAGCATAACTTACCATATCAACAAACCTATCTTTAATTATTACACTTCTATTTCTTCAAAATGTAATAGGACAGTGGTTCTTGAAGTGTGGTCCTTAGAATACCAGCAGCAACGTCAATTGGGAACTTGTTAGATGTACACATTTTTGGGCTCCACCCTACCTACTGAATCAGAAATTCTGGGAAAAAGCCCAGCAATCTGAGTATGTCTGTGTATATTGTGTGTGTATGTGTGTGTGTGTGTGTGTGTGTATGTGTGGTGTGTGTCTATGTTTAGGAATCTCAGGGACAATTTTTATTTAAGTTTAGCAGCAGGAATTTTTTAAATAATATTTTATTTTGATATAAGTATAGATTTATTACAGAGTTCCTGAATACCACCACATCATCCAGTTAAGATTGTAAACATTTTTTCAAAAACATTATTATTATTATTATTATTTGAGACAAGATCTTGCTTTGTCACACTGGGTAGAGTACAGTAGCGTCATTGTAGTTCACAGCAACCTCAAACTCCTGAGCTCAATCAATCCTCTTGCCTCAGCCTCTGGAGTAGCTAGGATTGCAAGCATGCACCACAACACCTGGCTAATTTTTCTATTTTTTAGTAGAGATGGGGTCTCACTCTTGCTCAGGCTGGTCTTGAACTCCTGAGTTCAAGTGATCCTCCCACCTGGGCCTCTCAGAGTGCTAGGATTACAGGCGTGAGCCACCGTGCCTGGCCATAAAACAACATGACACATTTATCAAAACTAAGAAACCAACACGACATACTTCTTTTTTAATTTTTAATTTTAATGATTATACACATGTAATAATTGTGTATCTTTATAGGGTGCATGTGATGTTTTGTTACAGGCATACAATCTGAATTAATCAAATCAGGGTAACTGAAGCATTCTTTATCTCAGGCATTTATCATTTCTTTGTGTTAGGAACATTCCAGTTCCACTCTTTTAGTTGTTTTAAAGTACACCCTAACTTATTGTTCATTATAGTCACTTTGTTGTGCTATCAAATATTGTTCATTATATCTAACTATATTTTAGCACTCATTAACCATCCCCACTTTATCTCTCCATCCCTGCTATCCTTCCCAGCCTCTGGTAACCATCATTTTCCTCTCTGTCTCCATGAGATCAATTTTTTTTTAATATTTAGCTCCCACATATGAATGAGAACATGTGATATTTGTCTTTCTGTGCTCTGCTTATTTCACTTAAACTGAAATTTCTAGAATGGCATAATAATACATTTATGAGAAGACTTCCACCTCAACTCTTATTACTTACCTCTTTTGTCATGCTAGGATCTAGTTTCTATTGACTATCTAAAGTTCTGTATGCTTTCCTCTCCATATTTTGCACATATTCTTTCTCAGAGAGTCACCATTCCCCAGCTTTTCCACAGGTGAAATCTTAATCTCCCTCCTGACCCAGGTCAATAATTCCCTTCTCTATGATGTTTATTTCCTACTGCCTCCAAACTTCAGACACAGTTGATTACTCTTCTTTCTAAACCAAGATGTGTCCCTAGAACACATAACTCTGTTGTAATGATTATTTTACCTGTTACTCTAACTATATCAGAAATGTTTGAGTGGAACTATTATGTCACAATTATCATGTTATTCTCAGCACAAAGCATGCCAGTTGGTATGCAGCGGTTGGTTAATAAATGCTTGTTGAACAAATGAAGAGATTGAACATATCTTGTTTCTGTTTAAGCAAAAATATTGAGTAAGGCAGAAAATGAGACATGACTTTTACGTGGTGCTGTAGGCTGGATCTTGTTCCCCTAAATTCGTATGTTGAAGCCCTAACCCCCAGTACTTCAGAATGTGACTGTAATTGTGTATGTGGTCTTTAAGGAGGTGCTTAAGTTAAAATGAGGCCATTAGGGTGGGCCCTAAGCAATCTGACTGGCGTCCTTATAAGAGGAGGAAATGTGGATATACAAGGAGGCACATGCACACTGAATAAACCATGTGAGGACACACAGAGAGAAGACCACAGTCTGCAAGCCAAGGAGAGTGACCTCAGAAAAAATTAAACATACCAACACCTTGTTCTTGGACTTCTAAACTTCAGTACTGCTATAGATAAATTTCTGTTGATTAAGCTACCCCTTCTGTGATATATTGTTATGACATCCCTAGCAAACTAATATATATGCATATATAATAGTAATATTTACACAATTTTGTCCCTTACTTATATTGACTTCCTATGGTTGCTGTAACAAATTACCACAGACTTTGTTATTTAAAACAATAGAAATTTATTCTCTCACAGTTTTGAAAGTCAGACATCCAGAATCAGTGTGTGGGTCAAAATCAAAGTGTTCACAGAGCCATGATCTCTCCAAAGGCTCTAGAGGAGAAACTACTCCTTGTTTCTTCCAGCTTCTGGTGGCTGTCAGAATTTTTTGGCCTCATTACTTTAATCTCTGCATCTGTGGTCACATTGTCTACTGTTCTTCTGCATGTAAAATCTCCCTCTGTTTCTCTCTTATGAAGACATTAGCAATTGCATCTAGGATGAACCTGGAGAATCCAGGATAATCTTCTCACTCAAGATTCTAGATTTAATTACATGTGCAATGTCTATTTTGCCATATAAAATAACATAGTCTCCAGGTATTTGATCTCGATATTTCTGGGACTATTATTTAGGCAACTCGCATGTCTTATTTCTTGTTTACTTTCTTCCTCACTTCATTATTTCATTCTTTCCTTCCCTTCCCTTTATATTTTCTCTCCCTTTCTCTTTCGTCCCTTCTTTTCTTTTCAAGCTTCCTTCCCAATCTCCTTTCCTTCCTATTCTCTCTCTTCTTTTGAAAATGGCAAGGAAAAACAGGCTGAGAGGGGCTAAATGATTTTTCCAACTTTCTCCATGAGGTGACGGCAGAACTATGCCAAAGTCATTGCCGAAGTCAGGTCTCTTTTCACTACATCACATACATGCTCTCTAGTTTAGATTTATGTAAAATCAAAGAGAGCCAAGCTGTCACCGTGACACTGAATGAAGCTGCTCATTACTCTCTCTGTATTGCTCTGAAATTGCTACATCTTACAAGACTAGTGGCACTTCATATTCTGCTGTATCTCACACATATGAAATGCTTGGCTGAGATGGCCATTAACAGGACAGACATGAGTGATAGGAACGAGGCTTTGTTAATAAGTATGTGTCAAAAATTATAATTTGCGTGGATTATCAACACAATAAGTGTTTCTCAAAATCAACTGCTTTGAATTTCAATTACTAGCTTAGTCTTTGTCACACTTCAGCTGCATTCTCTCACCAAATCAAAATGAAAATGTATTTTAAAAATCTGTCAGTTCATATTTGTTTCACTATACAATGCCATAAATGTGCATATGCTTTTTTCCCTAACAGAATCAATCTATTATTTTGATGTAATGTACACATATCCATAGCTATAATTTTATTTTTTATATTGCCAAGTGAATATTTTGGGAGGCAGGAGATTTGAATACCTTAAGGGCTTTGACAGCCTCTCTGTATCCTAGAGACAAGTTACTCAGCCACCATCCTACCCAGTAATATTAAGACTAATAATAGATATAGCATAGTATTTCATTGGGGATTGTGAGGGCAAATCAAATGGCATTTAGTGAATAGAGGAAAATTTCCAAGGACCAGTGCAAAGCATTTATTCATTTTATTTTTAAGGGAAATAAATGGTAACATCTACTGAGAAAATAGAAAACAATGTGAGAAATTGACCAACTTGATTTTTTTCATGCACATTCTTTTTCTTTTTTAAAGACTAGTCAAGTGTGGTAGTGAAAAGGAGATATAGAGTAGGACAAAGAATTTGATCTGTAACCGACAGTGAACAATCTATTGAAATAACTCGCTACCACTCATGTATTGATGGGCACTTGAATTGTTTCCACATCTTTGCAATTGTGAATTGTGTTGCTATAAATATTCGAGTACAGATGTCTTTTTTATAGAATGTCTTTTGTTCTTTTGAGTAGATGCCCAGTAATGGGATTGCTGGATCAAATGATAGTTCTACTTGTAGCTCTTTGAGGTATCTCCATATTGCTTTCCACAGAGGTTGTATCAGTTTGCAGTCCCACCAGCAGTGTATGAGTGTTCCTATCTCTCTGCATCCATGCCAACATTTGTTGTTTTGAGACTTTTTGATAAAAGCTATTCTTGCTGGAGTTAAGTGACATCTCATTGTACTTTTGATTTGCATTTCCCTGATGAATAGAGAGGCTGAGCATTTTTTCATATGTTTTCTGGCCATTAGTCTATCTTCTTTTGAAAAGTTCCTGGTCCTGTCCTTTGCCCACTTTTTAATGGAGTTGTTTGATTTTTTCTTGCTGATTTTCCTGAGTTTTATATGGATTCTAGTTATCAGCCCTTTATTAGATATATAGCATGCAAATATTTTTGTTTTTAATTGTGGTAAAAACACATAATATAAAATTTATCAACTATTTCTAAGTGTACAGTTCAGTGGTTTTAAGTACATTTACACTGTTGTGTAACCAATCTCCAGACAGTCTTCATCTTGCAAAACTGAAACTCCATATCCATTAAACACCTCTCTGTTTTCTCCTCCCCTCAGGGGCTAGAAACTCCCATTCTACTTTCTGTATCTATAAATTCGACTCCTCTAGATACCTTATAGAAGTGGAGTCACACAGTGTTTGTTTTTTGTGATTGGTTTATTTCACTCAGCGTAATGACCTCAAGGTTCATTCATGTTGTAGCTTTTGTCAGAATTTCATTCTTTCCTTTTTAAGACTGTAGAGTATTCCGTTTTATGTATATATCACATTTAGTTTATCCATTTACCCATCGATGAACATTTGAGTGCATCCACCTTTGGCTATTGAGAATAATCATGCTATGAATATAGGTATACAAATATCTCTTCCAGAGCTTGCTTTGAATTCTTTTGGATATGTACCCAGCAGTAGAATTGATGGATTGTAGGCTAATTCTATTTTTAAGTTTTTAGTAACCTCCATCCTATTTTCCATAGTGGCTAAATCATTTTACAGTCCCACCAGAAACACACAAGTTTTCCTGTTTCTCCACATCCTAGTCAACACATTTTATGTTTGTTGATTGTTATTGTTTTTTGATAGTAGCCATCATAATAAGTATGAGGTTGTATCACTTTCTGGTTTTTATTTGCATTTCTCTAATGATTAGTGATATTGAGCATTTTTTGGTATGTTTGATGGCCATTTGTATATTCTCTTTGGATAAATGTCTTTTCAAGTCCTTTGCCCATTTTAATATCAGATTATTTGTTTTCTGTTGTTGAATTGTAGGAGTTCTTAATATACTCTTGATATTAACCCCTTGTCAAGTATATATTTCACAAACTTTTATTTTTTGAGTTGCCTTTTAACTCTGTTGATTATTTCCTTTGCTGTATTGAAGTTATTAATTTTGATATAGCCCAATTTTTCTATTTTTACATTGGTTTTCTGTCCTTTTGGTGTCCTATGTAAAAATTCATTGCAAAATACAATGTAATGAAGCTTTTCCTCTATGTTTTCTTCTAGGAGTTTTGCAGTTTTAGGTCTTGCATCTAGGTCTTTGGTCCATTTTGAGTTAATTTGTATATATAATAAGATGAGACTCCAACTTCATTATTTTGCATGCGGATATCCAATTTTTCCAGCCCCAGTTATTGAAGATACTGCTCTATCTCAATTGGATGTTCTTGACACTCTTGTTGAAAATCATTTGACTATATATGTGAAGTTTATTTCTAGGCTCTCTATTGTATTCTATTTGTATACATTTCTGTCTTTATGCCAACACCACACTGTTTTTACTATTGTAGCTTTGTAATAAGTTTTGAAATTAGGAAGCATCAAGCCTCTAACTTTCTTTTTTAAGATTGTTTTGACTACGTTGGGTCCCTTGAGATTTCATACAAATTTTAGGGCATATTTTTCTATTTCTGCACAAATGCTGTTAGGATATTGATAGGGATTGCATTTAGTCTGTAGATTGCTTTGGATAGTATTGACATCTTAATAGTATTAAGTCTTCCAATCTATGAACATGAGATGTCTTTCCATTTATTTGTGTCATCTTTAAATGCTTATATCAACATTTTGTTGTTTTTGGTGTACAAGTCTTTGGTTAGGTTTATTCCTAGGTATTTTACTCTGTTCCTGTGCTATTATAAATGGATGTTTTTCCTTAATATCTTTTTTTGATTGCTCATTATTAGTTGTGTAGAAAACACAACTGATCTTTGTGTTTTGATTTTCTGTTCCACAGCTTTGTTGAATTTGTTTATTAGTTCTAACAGGTTTTGTGTGTGCGTGTGTCTGTAGAATCTTTATGGTTCTCTACATGTAAAATAATGACATCTATGAACAGATATAATTCTACTTCTTACTTTACAATTTGGATGACTTTTATTTCTTTTTCTTACCTGATTTCTATGAGCAAAACTTTCAGTTGAGAAGTGGTAAAAGCAGCCATCCTTGTCTTATTCCTGATCTTAGAGGGATAATTTTAGTTTTACACCATTTAACATGATGTTAGCTGTGGGATTTTCACATATGGCCTTTATTATGTTTAGGTAGTTTCCTTATATTACTAGTTTGTTGAGTGTTTTTATTATGAAAGAGTGCTAAAATTTATCTAATGCTTTTTTTCTGCATCTATCAAGATGATCATATAGTTTTTTCACCCTTAATTCTATTAATGTGTTGTATTGCATTGATTGATTTTCATATGTTGAAATATCCTTACATCCCAGCAATAAATTCCACTTGTTCATGGTATAGCTTTTTAATGTACTGTTGAATTCTATTCATCAGTTTTTTGTTAAGAATATTTGCTTCAATATTCATCAGGAACATTAGTCTATAGTTTTATTTTCTCGTAATGTCTTTGTCTGGCTTTGATATTGTAGTTATGGTTGGCTCAGAGAATGAATTTGAAGTTCTCCTCCTTTTAAATTTTTTGGAAGAGTTCAATTGTTGTTAATTCTTCTTTAAGTATTTTGTAGAATTCACCAATGAAGCCATCTGGTCCTGGGCTTTTCTTCATTGGGAGGTTTTTGATTAGTGATTTAATCTCCTTACTTTATTAACATATCTGTTCAGATTTTCTATTTTAGTTTTGGTAGGTTGTGTGTTTCTAGGAATTTATCCATTTCATGTAGATTACCAAATCCGTTAGCATACAAATTGAACATAGTTTTTCTTAATAGTCTTTCTATTTTTGTAAAAATCAGTTGTACCTTTTTCTTTTTGATGTAATTTACATTTATAAATTACCCTCTGAGCACTACTTTCACTCCATCTTACAAGTTTTAGTATGTTGTCTTTTTGTTGTCACTCATCTGAAAGTATTTTCTAATTTCCCCTGTGATTTCTTCCGTGATTTATTGGTTATTTAAGCTTCTGTTGTTTAATTCCCATATATTTGTAAATTTGCCAATTTTCCTACTGTTGGTATTTCTAGCTTCATTCCATTATTGTTGGAGAACATATTTTATATGGTTATAATCTTTTAAGATTTTTTGAGACTTGTTATATGATATACACTAGAGAATGCTCTGTGTGCAGTGGAGAAGAATGTGCATTTTGCTATTGTTCAGTGGAGAGGAAAGTGTTTTTGCAGCATACAAAGCTTTGGTTCTTACTGAAGCTTTTTTATTATGGATGTTTTAAAATTCTTGTTGTAATTCCAGCATCTGATTCACCTGGTATTGATATCAGCTGATTATATTATCATATTCATATTAAAATTTTTTGATTCTTAGTATGACAAGTGAATTTGCAAGACATTGGTATTTTTGATTGTTGAGTTTTGAGAGTTTTTTATGTATTCTAGATGCTAGTCTTTATCATATATAGATGATTTGGACATTTTAGATATTGGATATCATATTATGAAGACCCGGACCTTATTTAATATTCTTTTTTAGCAAGTGGTACCCCTGCTGAGATGTGATGTGATGGTCCCTTTGTGCCTTGCCAATGCCACCACAGCTTCGATAGAGAACTCTCACTGCCTTGTTGCAGATGGGTAGGGTGGAAGTTCCCCTTCCTCCTCAGCCCTGCTGACATCTTCCTGGTGAAAGTAGGGCACCAAATAACACCAACTTCTTTGCTTCAAAAGGATATATAAGAATATCTCCCTCTGGGCCCTGCTGCTACCAAGAAGTAGGGAACTAGCATCACTCACACCACTTTGTTGGTGCAGGTTTGGGGCAGAAGCTCAGCTCTGCACTGAGGCTGGCTGACAGTGGGTGGGGAGTGAAGAGGAGCAGTGGTTAGCCTCATTGAATCTCATTGCTGCTGGGTGGATGTAGGCACTCAGTTCACCATTCATCTGCTGTTTTCATCCTTTCTGGGAAATCAGTGCACTGCCTATTTCTGCAGACCAAGGTAGGAAGATCATCTCCATGCTCAGTCCTCCCAACACCACTGAGCAGTGGGATCCAGTACTCTGCATTGTCAGGTGGGTAGTAGGGAAGATTACTTCCTGCTCAGTCCTGCTAAAACCATGGGGGAAGCAAATGGTTTTTCCATGGATTTTTGGCTGGAGTATGGCAGATATTGACAAAAAAGTTTTCTGTTTTGAAGTGACCCTTTCCCAATCTTTTGAATGGGGAAATAGGCTTATGTTGGAGCATTTTTTTCTGTGCCAATTGGCATTTTCAGGTGGAGATTCTGCAGAGCCCTGTCCAGGATATATGGAAGCAATAGGGCAACTCAGGGGACTTACCTTTGTGTTGTTCCTCGAGTCCCCAGGCCCCTAGGATGTCCATCCCCTTCTTCCATCTTTCAGTCTTCCTGTGTTTGTTATGTTATGTATAGCATTTTTAGTTATTAGAGGGAGGACCCAGGAGAAGCAAGGCTACTCCATCCTGGTGGAACTTGAAGTCTAAGATATGGTTTGTTAACAAAAGAAATACTATAACAGAGTCCAAGAGATTAGAAAATTCTGTTCTTAAAAACACTAATAAAGTAAATTTTACCTTATGAAAGTACTATGTATTTTAGAAGCAATAACACATTGAAAAACAGGTTAGATTCATAAAAGCTGTTAATTTCTTTTGCTGCCATGTCCACAGTGAACTCAATATTATGTGTTCATGGTGAACAGGGCTGATACAATTTTGCTTTTGTTTGTTGTTTCCTGTCCATGGAAGTGTGTGATGCAAAATTTTACTTGCAAGGAACATCAATTGCAGATATTTATCCCTCAGAAATTTCCCACTGAGTAATGCCTTCTATGTAGTTGACTCACCCCTCCTTTCACTACGTTCCTGGTGTCTAGCTCACAAGGCCTTTCTTTGAAGTCTCCTAGGCTGGCTCTCCTTCCTCCACCTACATCTGCTGGAATTCCTGCAACTCATTCCTGTGCATTTCTCATCTCTGCACATACTCTTTCTTTATTCCCAGACTCAAAGGTCCATCCATATATGCTGGCCGTTCTCTGAGGTGTGTTGTCATCTCTGAGACCTAGGTGCAACAGCAAACGCTTTACTTAAGATCTTTGCTTGTCAGCCCCACGCGGGCCTCTTCAGCTCATGACTTGTCTCCACAGACCTGCCCGTAATCCAATAGGCCCACTGACAATAGAACATATCACCATGTTCCAAGCTTACCAAACCCCAAAGCTAAGAACCTCTTGCTGTTTCTCATTTCCCAGATCTATGACATTCACCAGCTCTACTAATTTTACCTCTAAAATATTTCTTAATTCTAACAACTTTCTTTCTTTTTATTTTTATTCTAACAATTTTCTGCATCTACATGCCACCATGCTAATCTAGCCATCATGGACACTTGCCAACCAAGTACAGTTCTGTTCTAGTAGGTTTGCTCACCTTCCCTTCATGCACAGCTCCAGCTCCATGCCCCACAAAGCAGCTGGAGATGATCTCCTTAAAACTTCATCTTGCCAAGTAGCTTCCACCCTCACTTCCATCAAGGAACATGTATGAAGTTCACATCCATAGAAGTTCTAATATGCAGGATCTGTGGCTTGGAGCATATTATATTTACACCATTAAAATTCTTTCTCCAATTAACTTTTCACAAAAGACAGGGAAGTACTCACTTGCATGACTTTAGGAAAAATATCTTATGTTTTCCATTAGATGATACATCTTGGAAGGTTGAGATACCTTATAATTCCTTGCAAAGTAACTGTGCCTCTGTACTGAGGAGAATCTAGTGTGTTAGTGCTTGAAGGGAACTTGGACATCGTGCAGCAGACACTCAATTGGCATGTGGAGCAGTTCTGCAATGTCCCATTGCGTGCCGTGTGTAGGAGTATATATTGGATGCTTTCTCACCATAAATCAGAAAAAGGGGCTTGTGAATAAAGTAAATGACGAAAGACTCCCCTGCATCAGAGAAACTCCTAATTTAATTTAGCAAACGAACACATGCACATTGGAAATCTGGGATACAGTGACACTCAAAGTGTTCTTTTCCACTCTGCTGCATAAATTTTTTAAGTTTTGTACTGACCTTCCAAGATCTGTATCTCCAAGATCCTTTTCTGCAGTACCCTCGGAGAGGTTTCCAGGTACTGATCATAGGATACTCAAAGTGAAATGAATTCTAATAAATGATGCAGGGTTTTGGTTATGTATACACAAATCAATAATGAAGAAAGTATTTTTTTAAAGGTGAGACACTTATCTACTGCCAGTTATAGTGTTGCCAAAAAAAAAAAATCATATTTAACTTTAACATTGTGATTTGCTGAGCCTGTTGTGAGAGATTCAAGGTATCTTGCAAGTTATCCAAATGCCAACTTCTACTGGTTCATCTTCCAGGAGAAATCACATATATGCACAGTCATTGGGCCTTAACTTTTATGAGTCAGCAGCAATTAATGGTGACTCCATGCTGTTCCATCCCAATGACAGGGCAAAAGGACTTAACAACCTGGGGAGAGAGGATAGAGTTTAAAATCCCTGTTATACAGAATATAAAATCAACCTTCAGTAAAGTAGGTAGTAGATATCATTGTCCTTCCTATCTAAACAATATTGCTGCCAACACTTTATATTTAGAGATTCCATCCGTACAGTACTGTGACCTTCCTTGTCCATTTTTTCAACTTCTTTTGGTTTCATTGGTGTTAAAGGAATAATAAACAGAAAGTGTAGAAGTTGACAAATGGTGGTCTTTTATGGTTTTCAAATTATCTATTATCTATATATAATCTGTTACTTTAAATCAATTTAATGTATTATTGGTATATTTACATAATTGTATTATTGTGAGGTGTGTGTAGCATGTGTGTGTATGTATAATTTCTTCTAACTGGAAACTTCTTAACACTGTCCTTATATCTCAGGGCAGATCACAGCCAGATCTATAACAAAATATCTATGAATTAGATGAAAAAGAGTGCAGAAGATGGACTTCTTGGACTCCTCTCTGCTTCATGACTCTTTAAGATATTGATCTAATTAGAAACAAGTCAAATTTAAGCAAAAATTTCCCTTAATTATGTAAGATTTACAGGTTTGGAGATGCTTTCTAATGTATTATCTTAAATTGAGCCTCTTACCAATGCTGTCAATGTTGACTTAAAAGCACTGAAATATTGCCCATCCCAAGTTATATGAGCCCTTCACAATTTTTACAAAATTAAAATAAATGCCATTTGAAATGGAATCATTTTGAAATAAGGATCATATTAGGGCTGAGAGAAACTTATAGTTTATCACTTTGACAGCATTGTTTCTTTTTTCCGTTTAGGGACTGAGGTCTAAGGAGGTGAACTGACTTGGTCAAAGTTGTGCAGCCAGTTAACAGCACAGCCTAGTTTATCTTCTAGTCTGTTCTAGAGTTCAGATGGAGCTCTTAGGAGGGGTCTGGGAAATACAGAAGGTTTATGCACAAACACTTCTATATGGCCTTGGTTCTCGTTTCTTGACTTTTCAGAGAACAATTAATTCTTTGCTCTTCAATGCGGGGCATTTCTCATCCACATCACTAATACATTTTCCCAATATTTTTTTATTTCATTCACTCTGTCTGCAAAGTTGTATTAGTTTAGGTCCTCATTTGGGAATGTAAGACATCCTCAGTGAGGAGCTATCATTCTAATCAGAATGATTCTGAATAGGTTTATGAATAAGATGTCCAACCTCAGGATAGAGAAGCGGAAACACTTAGGTGATTAAAACACATAATACAACTTGAAAATTATTTCTGTGTTAAAAATTCTCAACTAAACCCTGAATTTAAACCAATTTTAGGATCAGAACCAATTTGGATGAATTGTGGATCTTTCGTACAGGTGACCGTAGCAATAACAATGACCGGTCGTCAGTGATCAGCGCCGGCCAGACTTCTTTCTGCACAGCCACGTGGAGAACCAATGGCAGCTAGTCAAGCCAACTACACTCTTTTCTCTTCCTAATGACGATTATTAGCAATCTTGCCTAAATATTGTAATAAATAAATAAATAATCGTGAACGCTAGGAAAAATTTGCAAGGTGTTAATTTATGAGCTACAGAGATAATGTTAATCATGGCAGTGCAGCAGCTGAAAAGGGATGTGTGATGAAGGGCGGAGCAGAAGGCAAAAGAGGGAATAGTGCGGACTCAGGCTGAAGAAGACGAGAATGCCACAGAAGACGGTAATAATGGCCACGTCTTGACTTAAAAAAGAATTCTTTCCAGTGCACACTTAGCATCTGCCAGCATTGCAGTCGTGACCTTTTATAAATTATCTCATTTAGTGCCCATGAAGTAGCATTTACCTCCTTTTGGAAAGTGTGATATTGAGCCTCACATACCCTGTTGGTGTCTTTGGCAGGAGAGAGCAGGAGTTTGAACACACACCTGCCTGCCTCCCTCTGTCGTGTGCAGGCATGTGGTAAACATCTCCTCACCTGTGCACGCTGCCCAAGTGAATGCCCCATCCCCAGCCCAGACACCAGCCTCCCATTTCCTCTGCCCCCCGTCCCTGGTGACCTTCAGCTCCACCCTCTTTGATGGTCCTTTCCCATCACAAATTGGACCTTGACATCTTCTGGAAGTGCTCCCCTTATGGAATATTCCATCTGGAAGACTTCCTCTCTGATCCCAGCCTACTACATTGGTGTGTGTCTCAGCTCCTTTACTCCTCTGCACCGTCCCACCCCTCTCTCGTCGTCTCCCCATTAACACCTCAATTCCATCTTTTTTTTTTTATTTCAGGGTATTATGAGGGTACAAACATTATGGTTACATTTTATGTCTTTGCCTCACCTAATTGAGGGTTAGACGCATGCCCTTCCCCTCTACAATGCTCCCCCTGTCCTTTAATTGTGGGTTTACCACCTGCCCAGCCCCCTAATCCCTGGAGAGTATTACTGCCATGTGATCACCCTAGTGTTCATCAGTTAGTACCAATTTGATGGTGAGTACAAATGGAGCCCATTCTTCCGATCTGTGATACCTCACTTCGTATAATGGGCTCAAGTTCAATCCAGGAAAATATGAGGTGCTAGATCACCGTCGTTTCTTATAATTGAGTAATATTCCATTGTATACGTATACCAAATTTTAATAATCCACTCATGGATTGATGGACATTTGGGTTGTTTCCACATCCTTGCAATAGTAAATATTTAGGAATATATTTAACGAAAGATGTGAGAGACCCTCATAATTCCCTGAAATAAAAAAAAATTCCTACCATGGCCTCAGAGAAGCTATACCATCTGCAATCCCAAATCCAACCCTTTCCCGCTTAGTTTTTCTTCTATTGCTCCCTCTATGACTTTGTCCACTCACTCTGCTCCAGCCACAATGACCTCCTCGTTCTTCCTCAAATACCAAATGTGATTCCATCAGCAGGCCTTTTGTATTAATTGTTCCACCTGTCCACAAAAAAGTTCTCTTTCTCTATGTATCTGTAAGACTAACTTCCTTCTTCAAGGATTTGATTAAATGACACCTTCTCAATAGAACCTGCCTCAATCAAAGTATTTAAAATTGCAACTCTCCTCAACTATATTCAATCTTCCTCAACTTGCTCTAATTTTCCATTTTCCAAGGTACTCGTATTATCGTAATATGCTATATAATTTACTTATATATTATGTTCAGTTTTATCACATATTGTCTATACCCAATACAAGTTCCAAGAGGAAAGAAATTTTTGTTTTGTTTACTACTATATCTAAAGCACTGAGAACAGTATCGAACACATAATAAACACTCAGTAAATTGTTGCTTAAAAAAAATTAAGGAAACTACAGAAAAGGGTCCAATTGAGACCAGAATAGACACCAATCCCGTACTGACGATAGGGGATGGGGAGGATGGTTTCAGGATGATTCAAGCACATTAAATTTATTGTGCACTTTATTATTATTACATTGTCACTTGCCACTCACTGATAGGGTTTTGATATGAGTCTGCAAGCAATTATTATGGTCTCTCTGTTAATGATAATCCATATTTGCAGCCACTCCCCAGCGCTAGCATCACCACCTCAGCTCCACCTCAGACCACCAGGCATTAGATTCTCATAAGGAGCACGCAACCTAGACCCTTCCTACCTCGAGCACCCTAAGTAATACATGACTATATCAGCTTCACCTTGAGCTCACCAATATGGAGAATACCATTTTTAAAATGTTGCTAATCATTTTAAAATATATTTTGTTGTTTCTTACACAAAAATACACAAATTGTTCACTTATGCATAGAAAAATAATAGACAGGGAAACACATAAAATATGTGAAATCTTCAAAATATGAACACATGTAAAGAAAACCTCAAAACTTTACTGGTAGATAACAAGTCAGTCTTAGATAAATGGAGAGGTTTACCATGAGTCTGGATAAGGAGACTAAATACTATTTTTTAAATAGTTAATATTTTCAATACAATACAATTACTATTTTTAAATAGTTTATATTTCCAATACATTACCAGTCATTTACTTATAATAGTTTCTTTTTAAACTATAAACTTAGTCTGGAAAAATAAAGAGGCAATAATAGTTAGGAAACTTAGAAAAGGAAGAGTAATGAGGAGGTTTGTGTCTTTCTGGATATTAAAATAAATTACAAGCTATAAAACAATTAAAACAGGGCGGTGAAAAATAACCCAGTATAATAATTTAGTAAAATAATATGTTACAATACCAGATTTAACAGGTAAATTAACAGAATATAGCAAACTGCCATAAAATTGATCCTAGTGTTTATAAACATTGATTCCATGCTGAAGAAAGTATCACAAACCAATGGAAAAGGAAAGTATTAATTAATAAATAGCGTTAATGTCATAAACCAAAATCAGTTTCAAATAGACAAAAGAGTGAATATTTAACTAAATTATTAAAAAATAAAGAAATATTTAACTTATTGCTAGATTAGAAGCAATCTAATTATTAAAGCAACAAAAGCAATTACTAAAGAAAATGTTGATAGATGTGAATGAACAATAATTAAAGCTTCTTAATGTCAAAAGGAAGATATGTTAAAATAAAAATTTTAAAATTGGATAATATGTCAAGGTTAATGTGTGTACATACACACACAGATATACTCTCAAGTGTAAAAAATATGAAAATATAATAATAAGCAACTGAATAGAAAAGAAGAAAATATAGTTGTTTAATAAAAATATAAAACTATTCAATTTCTATAGTTATAGCAATTGAAGAAAAACATACTTTAACATATGGAAAATAATCTTAAAAATATGATCCAGTGTTTTTGACTGGGTACAGGGAGTATAGATTGGTTTGAACATCTGAAAAGCATTCAATAGTTTGTATCAAAAGATTTAAATGCCTATATCATTTGATTTAATTATTTTAATTTTGATGTCTTTCCTAAGTACAAAATCACATATTTGGACAGAAAAATATGTTAAAAAATCTTTATTATAATGTTGTTTAAAAAAAGAAAATGTAAATAAGTCAAACTTTCAATAATCAAAAAAATAGTTAATTAAGGCACATCCAGACATCTGCACCCAAATGTTTATGGCAGCACAATTCACTATTGCAAGGATGTGGAAACAACCCAAATGCCCATCAATTCATGAGTGGGTTATTAAAATTTGGTATATGTATACAATGGAATTTTACTCAATCATAAGAAACGACAGTGATCTAGTACCTCTTATATTTTCCTGGATTAAACTTAAGACCATTATCCAAAGTGAGTTATCACAAAATCAGAAGAACGGGCTCCACTTGTACTTGCCATCAAATTGGCACTAACTGATGAACACTAGGGTGCTCACATGGCAGTAATACTCTCCAGGGATTAGGAGGATGGGGAGAGAGTAAACCCGCAACTAAAGGACACGGGGAGCATTGTAGAGGGAAAGGGCATGCCTCTAACCCTCGTTTGGGTGAGGCAAAGACATAAAATGTAACCATAATGTTTGCATCCTCATAATACACTGAAATAAAAAAAAGGCTAATTTAGACAATAAAATTAGATGTTTGAAGAATTTTAATGTTATGAGAAAATTTTTACAATATAATATCAAGTTAGAAACTCACAAATTAAACTGTTCTTAGAGTTTGATCACATTTTGAGCATAGAATAAAATATTGACAGGAAATAATACAAAATGTGAATGTGCTATAATGGCTATATTTGATGAATATTAAGTGTTTTTTATTTCTTCTTAATTTGTTCTCTATTTTCTAAAATTGGCATCTATTCCTACAATAATCATGTACACCATGGCTGAACATGGCTACTCTGAACATGTATTGTGAAGTTGCTTCAGTTATTTTTTCTTATTTTCTGCTAGTTTGAAATTATTAAAACAAGACTCTGGGCCGGGCACGGTGGCTCACGCCTGTAATCCTAGCTCTCTGGGAGGCCGAGGTGGGCGGATCATTCTGAGCTCAGGAGTTCGAGACCAGCCTGAGCAAGAGTGAGACCCCACCTCTACCAAAAATAGAAAGAAATTA